>VZSZ01000653.1:8760-78373 GCA_013398815.1 Ibidorhyncha struthersii
AGTTTTTTTAGAATCTTTTGCAGGTGCAAGGCATTTCTTTGTGTTCACTGCAGGTAAATAACGTATATAAAATATATAAAAATATTGATTTAGTAATTTTTGTCTAGATTTCTACTATAGCCTCTTTGACTTGCAGAAATAGGTACTTTAATTTTCTTCTACATGTATATTTTTGAAACCGCTATAGAACACTATGAAAACTGACATGTAATAAGTTATCTAAGGCATAAAGAAAATTTTCGTCTTGTTTCCTTCTTTTTAAGGTAAAAATGTCCAAGAATTGACTGCTTTTATGACCTATGACCTGAAAAATCTCTCTCCCTCTCTCTTCCTAAGAGACTTAGTGGAAGTTGAAGAAAATTCAAGGGGAAGAACATAAAGGACTTAACCTTTATGATCCTATAAAAGGCTGAATCACTAAAACAGTTAAAGAATAATTATTCTCTCACCAAAAGTCAGAAAGAAGATTTTGCAAGGAACAAGTCGCCTTAGCAACTCTCACAGAGTAGCTGAGGTCAGTTTGAATTACTGTTACAGCTAGATACGCTGTTATTTTGTAATATTGTCAGCAGCTCTATAACTCAGGTTCTTCCTTAATTTCTTTCAGAAGCTGGTATTCTCAAGGGTTATTAATAACTTGACCATTTGAAATTGCATCAAAGACTTGGCATACAAGTTGTCAATCTGGACATGTATTTCTTGTTGCAAGAAAAAGTTTAAATTTGGTAAGTTTTTTTTCTTCAACTCTATGATAAAATGAAGACATGAACAGTGATTTCTGATACTTTTCAAAACCACTAACAAATACATTTTTTTTTTTCGTTTTGGATATCAGTGGGCTTTTTTTGCAACTTCTTGAAGGTGTGCACCTGTCATGATACTCAGAAGCATTTGTAAATGATATATGCATTCAACTGTATAGTTTTTTTTTGTGAATGAGAATTTTAAATGCCGCTGAAAGGTATGTGATTCCATAGACATTCATATGTTTTAGATTTCTTTTTTCATTAAACATGGCTAAATTTATTTTAATAGTCATGAAAAACAAGACAACCAAAGAATGGTTGGAGATATCGAAAGAGGTCCAAAATATATACATATTTAATGCAGGTGCAACTTAGACTGACAGCAATTAGGTACATGGCCTGGGTTGAGGTAAAACAGAATCAATTTTCTGTTCAGTAACTTCACTTTTTAGCTAAGCCTCTTCTAACTACTGAAATTAACAGCATATTGTGCAGAAACTGTTCACTCTTAGAGTGATAGAACCTGTGTTTATAGTTCATGCCAAGGAACAGTATGCAGAGACACTCTTGTTTATAATTATTGCTATAACAACCAAGGCTAGCTAACTTTGTTATTTGCCCTGTTGGAGGGTCAGAGGCTTTTGAAGCTTACAGAAGTCGGTTTTGATCACAGTATAATAAAGGAAGGCATGAAATGGTTGCATAAACTGAACTGTCTCACATTATGATTCTATATGGAACTAAACTGTAGCTACATTAATATTGTGAATTTAGGTAAAGGATTTAGGTTATTCTTCAAGGCAGCTGACTTCTTTATGTATACGTAATTCAACTAATTTCCAAATGCTGTTTGAAACTGTTCTCATAATAAGTTTTGCACATTCTCTCAAAGATCTTCGGTTGGTTTGGAGAAAATAAATCTGCTTCCTCAGCACCCAGTTTTATATATGCAATATTCTGTAGAGAACAACAATGCAAACTGGTATGAAAAGAAAGCCAAGCAATGATCAGGTAGAAAATTAATGAAATAATAATACCACCTATCCTTGTTTCCAAGCAGCAACCAGATTTTCACACCCTTTTTATGGTTTTCCTGACTTTACAACTCCGCTTTCACGTAATTGTAAAATCAAAGCTGGTTCCCAAAGAACTATTTAAATGTCTTAGAAAACATTCCAATATTCTTTTCTTTGCTTCTTTTCAAATGATTATAAGCCATGTGATGGTTTTAACTGTTAAATATCTAATTTCTATCTAAATATCTGAGGAATGATTAATTTAATTTAGAAATATAGCTTGCCCAGGAGTTTAAATGGCTGCTCTAATTCAAACAGCATTTCAGCTTATACACATTCTGGTTTTATCTTCACAGGATTTACATCAACCTTCTGGAAAATTAGTGAATTGCTCATTACATCTCTGCATATAAGACAGAATAATATTCAAAAAAATCTTTGTACTATATTTTTCTTTTTATCCAGTGAGTTGGTTAAGTTATTGAATTTATTTTATTCTAATACAAACGTACTCTTGTTACTATAATTATTAAAAACTACATACTGCAAACAATCTCATTCAATGTTAGACATCTGATAGCTGTTAGATGTTTGCAGCTGACCTAATATAGATAAATTTACTTTTTAAACCATGCAACAAAATAGGCAGTTTTAGAATGAAGTTTATCTACTTGAATTTGTATGTCTAAATTTCACATGCCTAGAGTTAGATGAAGTTATTTGTGCCCTAAAAGTCCACATATTATCACACCTTGAGGAAAATAGCCCCTGTCCTGGCCTTGGTTAATGATGACAGTCACTTTCATTATTCATTTTACATGTGCCAGCGGAGGGTTTGTATGTTCCTACACTGATGGAAAAGATGACTTCAGTACTTTATACTCTCCCTATATAACAGTAAATAACCATTTCAGAACAAAATTTGGGAAAAATAATCATTAATAAACCAAATTTCTATCCAATTTAAACTTGTCAATTTACCTAGGATTCAGTCATTACAAATTATTTTGGAGAAAAGGGCTTAATGAGAATTATCTGAATTGGTAGTAACTCAAACTAAGATATTTTTGTGTATGAAGTTTATATATGCATATATAATGTACCTGTATATATATAGTTATAGGTACACACGCACGCACACATATGGAGAAGCCTACAGATAAGACTCTCAAAATGGTTACTTTAATGAAAAAAGTGATGAAGTAGACTAAAAATGGAAAAAAATCATAAAATCACAGAAAAAACGGAGGTTGAAAGGAACCTTCGAAGGTCACATAGTCACACCTCTTTCTCAAAGCAGGAGCAACTTCAATATTAGTTCAGGTTGTTCATGGCCTTATCTAGGTGAGTTTTGAACATCTTCAAAGACAGAAATTCTGTAAGCTCTTGAAGTAAGCTGTTCCAGTGCTTAACCTCTCACTGTAAAGAATGTCTGTATCCAGTAGGAATTTCGCTTCATGCAACCTGGGGTTTCTGCCTCTTGTCCTTTTGCTGTGCACATATGATAAGTGTCTGACTCCTTCAGATCTACAACACCTCCTTAAGTTGTGGAAGAATAACGTGAGCTCCCTGCCCCAGCCTTCTCTCCTTCAGACTGGACAAGTCCAACTCTCTCAGACTCTCTTCGTGCATTTTATTCTTCAGACCCCTGACCAGCTTGATGTCATTCAGCTGGACTCTCTCTCATTCAGTGACATTTTCCTTGTACTGGGGTGTCCAAAACCGAATGCAGTATTCCAGAAGCAATCTCACAAGCATCAAACAGAGCAGAATAATAATTTCCTTGATTGCTGGCTGCAGTCTTGATAAGGCATCCTGGTTAGTCTTCTTGTTGCCAGGGTACACTGCTGGCTCATGTTCAAATTGTTCTACCTGAGGAATCCCAGGACCTTTTCCACAAAAAAGGTTTCTATCCAACCAGTTCTGAGACAATACTGAGTCATGAGGTTATTTTGACTCAGGAAGGACTTTGCAGTTGTTGTTTTTTTTCCTGAACTCAATGAGGTGTCTGTTGGCCTATTCCTACAGTTTCCTGAGTTCTGTCTGAATGGCAGCCCTGCCCCCCAATATAGCATCTTCTCCACCGGATTTAGTATCACCCACAAAATTGCTGCTGGTGCTTTCCATCTCATTGTCTGGGTGACTGATGAAGATATTGCCCCTAATAAAAACAAGAAGAATAATAACTGGAACTCAAGAAATTGCTGGAAAATGTAATTTACATTTTCTTCTTTGTTGTCTGCAAAATGGTGAATATCAAGTTTCAAAGTTAAGGCAAAAAGCTAATGTTAATTTCTCTCTCTTGAGATGATACTGAGAAGAAGACAAAGAGTTAAATGTTAATAATCTAGAATTATCTCTGAAGCAAAAGATTGTTGCTAGCTTGTCTAAACAAAGTTCTTTCAGAATGACTGAACATTGCCACGCCTTCAGGTTTTGAAGACAGAAAAGAATAAACTACTCTTACAAAGAATGAAGATTGAAAAAAAAGCAAATTATTTTAAACTGAGTTTAGCAGAGTTCATCATGAAACTTTTATTTACCTTTCAATTCATTTTATTTCTCTACTGGATATACAATAATTTATCTTCACTGAAAGCTGAAATATGTCATAAGTAGGATGTCTAGCAATTTTGATGATAAACATACAGAACAAAAAGAAGAGTGAACACAGTTCTCTATGTCTGGCAAGTCAGTTCCTCTATATTTTTATGAACTGATTTGAGTATAGATTTTTTTCTAAAGTGTTAAGAAAGTTTCATTTCTCAAAAGAATAGTTTGCTTTGTTTGGTTTTCATATTTACTGTCTTTAGTGACTTACACATTCATCAAAAAAAAAACTTGCTTGCAGCATTCACCCACAATAATTGTGGTTTTCTTCACAAATGCAGCATAAAGAATAGGAACTTCATATGTTGCATGAATATACCTCTTAGAGGAATCTCTCACTTACCCTGTTTTTTTCCACATCTAATATCCGTTCAGTCACATATATTTTTCTTCTCATTTTACTGTGTCATCTTGCTTTCTCTTCACTGTCAGCTTTCCTATTTCGTGCTGATCTTTCCCTATCTAGCAGGTATTGCTTAGCCTTCTTAATAGATTCTCTATATGCTTTATTTTCACCTTTTCCCCCTCTGGGAAGTTTCTGTTCTCTTCTGTCTTCTGCGAGGAGGAGTTCAGTAATCCTCCAGTCCCTCTTTGTCTTTGTGTCTGCAACTTGTTGAAGGCTTTGTGGTATTAAGGTTGGAAAGGACAGGTGCCCTCAGCTTCATTTAGCTTTTGCAATGCATAGATAATAGGTAGCATTCTGCCTTTCTCCAGGATTCATTTTTCTTTTCTGCCAGTCTAGGCAGATAATTTCCTAATTCTAAATGCATATTTTGCCTTGAAGTCATACTATTAGAGGACTGCAAACTGATGATGATGTCATGGCAAAAGTATTTTTTTCCTTATACTGTAAATAATACCCCATCTTTGACATATGATGCCCATACCATGGTATGACAGACAGTATGGCAGTGAACATTTTTTTACAGATTTTTTGCATGTTCTTTTGACGTATTTTTCAAATGCATAATTGATAGTAGACATTCTTTTTAAGAGCATGACTTCTTTAGATTAGCTATAACTATTTCACTGATATTTCCTTCAGTTACAGTACTTGCCATGTGATTAGTATACAATGCGACAAATCCATTTGCACTGAAAATATAGAAGATGGATTGATTGAATCCTGATTTAAGAAATTTCATAAGTCTCTCAAGATGATTGAAAACAAAAATATGAGATTAAATATGTGAGGTAGGAAATGGCAGTTTTCACTTTTCCTGATTTAGTTTTTATGGTGAATTTAATAGGACTCTCTCTTCCCTAAATTTAGCTATTTTAAAATGAAACTATGGTCATTTATGTTAACCTATCTACTCTCTTAACATCTTTCTATAGTTAGTGTAGATGCAGGTGCATGCAAATCATTTTTCTGTTGTGTTCAAAATGGAAATAAAAAAAAGGTGGATTTTTTTTCCTCTGTGATGAAACCAGAAGTCCTACTTCTTTACAAACTTGTTTTAAATACAGTGAGTGATCTGATGAACCCAAATTGCAAAGAATTCATAAATATCTCTCTTAGATTTAGAAGAGATCAATTTTACACTACATAGGTCTAGCAATGGTGTTTTTTCTTTTTTTTTTTTTTTTTTGGTGTCCTCTCTTTTCACCATTAAAATATCTAAAATATTGATAACAATGTGTCAAAAAAAGTGGGACTACTCTCTTTTAAAGAAAAGATCCAAGCAGCAAACACTAGAAGGAACTAAAAGGAGTGGTAAAATATAGTGAGAAGTTGCAATTTCCAGGATAAAAGTAGATGGAGTAAAATGGATGTGGGGCACTGCAGTGTTACATGAGTTTGAAAGGAATCAGAATGCATCAGAAATGACATCTAAGAGGTCTGGAGTAGAGGAAATGAATGTCTGTGGTTGAGAAGTTTTAAGTTCTGTCCTGAGTCCGTGAGCAGGAACAGAACTTGAGAACTTTGCTGAAATCAGCGTACACAAAACAAGACATTTTGTTTTAAATTATAAATTCTGTAATATATTTATTTTACAGATTTGCAACAAACATAGAGACCTTTAATCTAGCTGAAAGTGAGTTAGTTGGGGATTTTAAGAAAACTTTACGTTTACCGCTCTAGAAATGTGGGTGGAATTTCATTCAATTCTTACAGGGGAAAAGGTATCATCCAATTTAGGTTTTAGCAGAATGAATGTATAAATCTACAATGAAGTTATCCACAGTTCAGCTGGTTATCTAGAATCTGTTTATAGTAACTAAAGTAAGGTGAAATTAATCTCATTTTAAAATAGATTAAGCTGTGAGTTAACCCCAGTAGGCAGCTAAGCCCCACACAGTCATTCACTCACTCCTCCACAGCAGGATGGTGGAAAGAATTGGAAGAGTAAAAGTGAGAAAACTCATGGGTTGAGATAAAGACAGTTTAATAGCAAAAGCAAAAGCTACACACACAAGCAAAGACAAATAAGGAATTCATTTACTACTTCCCATTGGCAGGCAGGTGTTTAGCCATTTCCAGGAAATGAAATGGTTACTTATGAAGACAAATGCCATAACTCCAAAGGTCCCCCCTTGCTCCTTCTTCCCCCAGCTTTTATCGCTGAGCGTAATTTCATATGGCCTGGGCCGGGCCGGGCCAGGCCGGGCCGGGCCGGGCTGGGCTGGGCTGGAATATTCTTCTGGTCAGTTGGGGTCATCTGTTCCAGCTGTGTCCCCTCCCAACTTCTTGTGCACCTCTAGCCTACTCACTGGGGTGTGGGTGTGAGAAGCAGAAAAGGCTTGACTCAGTGTAAGCATTGCTCTGCAATAGCTAAAACATGGGTATGTTATCAACACCGTTTTCCTCACAAATCCAAAATATAGCACCATACTAGCTACTATGAAGAAAACTAACTCTATCCCAGCCAAAACCAGTACAGAAGGGTAAAGTGGTGAGTTTTCAATGAGAGTATTTATTTCCGTTCACTCATTGCAAAGGAGTTTCCAGAGTTTCCCTCAGATGTAGACATATACAGTATAGATGCGTAAAGTTAAATGAAATTGATTCCACCCATCATGTCTAGTCATCAGGCTTCCTCAATGAACAAAGAAGACAAGCAATTACATCCAAAATTCAATTAATTTCTAACATAGGTGTCTAAGACAAGTAGGATATATTATACTCTGATGGTATAAATTACTGTATTTGTACTGCAGAAAAATGCTTTATAATATTTTTCCAACTTTCATGGGATTTAAGTTGAGTGATGAACCTTGACTTTCATATTAATCACCAAAAAATATTAAAAGTATTGTCAAAGACGTCCTGTCTTTTCTAAAGTCGCTCTGGACCTCAGAAAGAGAGCAAACTGGCCATTAGAAGGAGACGCACAAGCATATGGAAATCCAAAAAAAGATCTGACATATCATTCCAAAATTATACCCCAAGAGTTTCTTAATTAACATAAACAATGAAAATCATCAGAAGACTTTTAAAGTAAAATGAGTGTTGTAGTCGAAAATACCCCCTGGTCTGACAGCTTGAGGGTCAGGGCTGTCACTCTGTTATTAATTAATCCTGCTGGCCAGCCTGGGAACACAGCAGGAGATTCAGAAAAGTCTACTTTCATGCACCAGCCCAGAAACAAAAGTGTACCTTCAAAGTACATAACTAGTGCTTTTTTATTCTCATAGTAATAGTTGGGGACATTTTAGTAAATACTGGACAATTAAACATTTATTGCAGAAACAGTCAGATTCACATTGGAACAGGCTGCCCCGGGAAGTGGTTAAATCACAGTCCCTGGAGGTATTTAAAAGATGGGTAGGCATAGTGCTTAGGGACATGGTTTAGTGGTGGTTTTGGCAGTGTTAAGTTAACGGTTGGACTCGATGATCTTAAAGGTCCCTTGCATCCTAGACAATTCTATGATTCTATGAATATGTCTTCCTTTATAAAATAAATATTTCAATAGTAGCAATAATAATAATAATAAAAAAAATTACACCATTACTGCTACACAGTTAAGCATTCTGAAATACTTTAAAATAGTGACAATATTATCACCAGTAAGTCTGATTTGCACTGTAATGGTGATCTCCTGCATTTTGCTAGAAACATTATTTTGGACCTTTCAGGGAAAGTTGTAGTTCTGTTTTTTTAATATGTATTTATTTATTTATTTATCTATTTTAATTAAAACAAAGGAGTAGAATTACTTATTTGCATTTTCTAATTTTGCTGTATTTCCTCTGTTGTCATGTACAAGTCAAAATTTCTGTACCTCTTTTTGCTAGGTTGCAAGATGGATTTCATGATTTTCAGAAAAAAATTATTTTTGTGATTTTTTTTTTTTGAGATCTCTATGTGAAGTGTTTTGGAAATGTTAATTATTAAAAACTTGAATTTAAAGCATAAATTTATAAATTAAATCTGAACTTCATGAACTTATTTCCCAGAAAGTTTTAAAAATCTTTAAAAAATAATCTCAAAATGACTGAAAACAAGAGCTTAAAAGTCTGTCTCTTCCTTTTTAGATTCCCTGTGATCAGTGTTGCCATCTTCTGTCTGGCTGTTGAACAATCTAATTGCTCAATGTCCAAGCATAAGATTGAAAAAGAAATAAGACCATATCATAAGAATAGACATAACAGGTTGGTCCAAAGGTCTGTCTAGCTTAGAGTCCTGCCTCCAAAAGTGGTCAACCACACAGACACAGGAGCATATAAGAACATTGTATAAGTTAAGTACCTGGTGATACTTCTCAGAAATAGTTTCCCAGTCTCCGACAATCTGCATCCAAGGAACTCATCGAACGAAACTTTCTAAGTTTTTAGTATCTCTTGATGGATTTTTTTTTCTCAGACTTGTCCATCATCTCTTGAATGTCCATCAAGCTTTTGAAACTCATCAGAATGCTGTGGCAAGAAGTTATGCAGCTGAAGTATGCATTTTATGAAGAGCCACCTCCTTATGTTTATTCTGTATCTACCATCTGCTAATCTGCCAATGTTTCCTAATTAGTATTTTTGGAGAGGCAGTAAACAAATGTCTTCCTCATGCCATTCAGTTTCAAAGGTGTCCCTTTTTTTTTTTATTTTTTTTTTTTTTTATTCTGTCATTCATATGTCTTAGTTAATCTTTGCCACAGTTTTTGCTTTGGTCATATTTGCTCTGCTATGCACCTTTTCCAAATCTTATATGTATTTTTGAGCTATGGAAAGAGGGGAAAGAGAGCAGGTCTGCTCTCAGTAATCAGAACATGGCTAACCACAAATATACGCAGTGGCATAGCAATGTTCTCCAAGTCCTTTCCTCATCTTTTCTATTATTCCATTTGGTATTTTTGACTGCTTCTGAGCACGGATCTTTTTTTATATTTTTCATTCTAGGAACAAGCATTTTCACTAGTGTTGCAGACAAAAAAATATATGTCAACATATAAAGTTCAGGGACCGAGTCCTGAATTCTGATGTTTTAGTGCTACTTTCTGAATTGAGTCACTAGAGAATCTGAAGAGTTTCGGTTTGAGAACTAGTGTAAATGTTTTTTCAGTTACAGAACCCCTTCTTAGTGACAACAGAAGTCAATGCAATAGTTTAACTACATATCATCATTTCAGGAAATTTAGAGTTTTCTTGCTAATTACAATGTAATTATTGTAGCTTGCAGAGTTTGAGAAGTTTTGTTTTCCCAACGTATCTTCTTTTAATTTACTTTTTTTTTTAATAAGAAGAAAATAAAAATCTAGAAGGACAAAAAGTTAAATATTTTCAATATACATTTTTAGTAGAAATTCTTATTTGAGGCAATGATTGAATATATATTAAATAAGACACACTATTGATATATATTTTATTATGAGAACTGCATATTTAATGCTGAATGTGTTCAACTTGCAACAAAAATATCTACATATCACAATCATAGAATCATAGAATTGTCTAGGTTGGAAGAGACCCTTGGGATCATCGAGTCCAACCATCTACCCTACTCTACAAAGTTCTCCCCTACACCATATCTGCCAACACCACATCTAAACGTCTCTTAAACACATCCAGGGATGGTGACTCAACCACCTCCCTGGGCAGTCTATTCCAATGCCCAACCACCCTTTCTGTGAAAAATTCTTTCCTAATGTTCAGTCTAAACCTACCCTGTTGGAGCTTGAAGCCATTCCCTCTTGTTCTGTCATTAATTACCAGTGAGAAGAGACCAGCACCAACCTCTCTACAGTGTCCTTTCAAATAGTTGTAGAGTGTGATGAGGTCTCCCCTCAGCCTCCTCTTCCTCAAACTAAACAGTCCCAGCTCCTTCAACCGCTCTTCATATGATTTGTCTGCTAGGCCCTTCACCAGTTTCGTTGCCCTCCTCTGCACTCGCTCCAGCACCTCGATATCTCTCTTGTATTGAGGTGCCCAAAACTGGACACAATACTCGAGGTGTGGCCTCCCCAGTGCTGAGTACAGGGGCACAATCACCTCCCTACTTCTGCTGGCCACGCTATTTCTAATACAAGCCAGGATGCCGTTGGCTTTCTTGGCCACCTGGGCACACTGCCGGCTCATATTCAGCCGCTTGTCAATTAGAACCCCCAGGTCTCTTTCTGCCAGGCAGCTTTCCAGCCACACCTCCCCAAGCCTGTAGCGCTGCATGGGGTTATTGTGGCCCAAGTGCAGAACCTGGCACTTGCCCTTGTTGAAACTCATACCATTGATGTTGGCCCAGTGATCCAACCTATCTAAGTCTCTCTGTAGAGCTTCCCTGTCCTCCTGGGAATCAACACTCCTGCTTAACTTGGTGTCATCTGCAAACTTGCTGATGATACACCCTATGTCCTTATCAAGATCATCAATAAAGACGTTGAATCAGGAAAATTATAAACGTGGTCTTCCAGTTTCTAATAACATCAACTTTTTATTGCAGTAATAGCCAGTGTAACTCCCACAGAAAAATCCAAAACATGCATAATTTTTAAGATATAACAAAAAAAATTTGAACAACAAAGCTAGACTTCTGTTATTCCTCTCTAGAATCCATTTTAGTTACCCCTTTTCTATCTGTCTGGGTTTTGTAAGGGGCAGGTGCAGTAATAGGTTGATTGTTTTACACATTTAACTGAGATTTCTTTGTAAAATCCAAAAAATGTTCATTAACAAACATGCTTTTTATATTACTTTTATAAAATTTACTCATCAGGAAAGAAGTCATAGGAGATTGTTTTATACAAGGCATGAGGGTACTTATTTAAACAAATTTGTCATTAGTTAGAGGCCTGCAATAAATGTGTACTGCTGTTGAATGCTGCTTAAAGTGTGCCCATAAAAAAACCTTTGCATGCACAGTTCATGTGATCTGTATCTGACATGAATTGTGTTAGAAATCTTATTTCATTAATATTGCATTTCTTCCAAAAATGTGATGTAGTTTTTAAAAGAAAACTCTGTGCTTGTCAATATCCTAATACCAAATATTTAGCTTAAATTTATGGTTGCAAAACAGAAATGCAGTATCCTATTCAATCCCTTTCTGGATTTGTGCCTGTAGTGACACTTGGACTCTGTTATTAAACACAGTTCTAACCTTGCAGAAATTAAATTATTTGATTGTATGGAAAAGTGCACAATTATCATTACAGACATCAAAAAAGCCCAAAGTTTTGCAAATGGACCTCTTAAAAAAAAACTTCAGCTTGCTAGAAACATATAAAATAATTATTATAATTTTACTTGTAATTCATGGCAGTCAAGCTCCTGCTCAAAAATCCAGAAACCATTAAGAACTGGATTTCTGCATTGTGATATACATGTGTAGTCTTTAACAAAACAAAGAGTCCTCTAAACAGGAAAATGAACTTGTTGAAAGTACAAGTTTAGGGGTTGGCTGTTGAAATTTTGATCTAATCAAACTTTACAGTATTTTTGCATTTTACTAAAGAATGCTAAGGTTAGTTTCATGAAGAGAAACTGAGCTTTTTTCTTAGTATTATCACAGATTTTTCTGTGTGTCTTAAAAAAAAAAACAAAAAATTGGGAATCTGGATCATAGTTTCCCATCTGCAAAATAAGATAATAACTTCCTAAAAAGAGTACTAGTCAGCAGTAGTTAAAGTTTTTGAAAGCCTCTGAAGAAAGCACTAAGCAATAGCAAAGAACAACTATTTCAATTATCATTATTCAACCCTCACTAAAAGAAAAAACATAGCTGCTTTCAGGGCAAAAGTAGTCTCAAGACATGATGTATTTGTACATCAGATTTACTTTATACATTAGTATAAAGTTGAACCCAATCTAAATATTTTCTTACTTAGAAAATATATGTGACAGCTTCACGGTATTATTCCTGTCACTTTCATTATTTGGAAATGATGTGATCTATTAGTAGACAGGATATCTTGCATAGTTCACTCTTATACTACACTTGTTTTGATTGCTTTGATGTTACTTGTAATTAGGAGTGCAATGCTGAATTATAAAAATATTAAGCAAGCATAAAAGCTACTGACTGGAACAGTTTATGATGGAGAAAACAACTCTGAGCTTTCAGAAAACTGTCTTAAGGCTGTCTAACATAATGTCAAGTGATGAAGTACTCAGTTAATGAAATGTCAAATTAAGAATACGTATTACATGATGCTCTATATGTTTCTGTATATTGAAGGTGTTTTTTGATTTTGTTCTTCACTTGCAACTGACTGCTAATTAGCTCAAAATAACTAATGATTCTGTAAAATGTTTGAGTTTGGAAGCAAACATCTTTAGATTTCTAATTGAATAATTATGCCACAGGGATTTAAATATCACAGAACAGTAGAAAATGGAAGAGATCTCTGTAGGTCACTTGGTCCAAACCCCCCTGCTCTGGCAGTGTCACCTAGAGCCAGTTGCCCGATGTCCATATGGCTTTTGAATATCTCCAAGGATATCTCCACAGTCTCTCTGGGCAACCTGTGCCAGTACTTGGTCAACATCTGACTGGAAAAAAAAAAAAATTTCTGATGTTCAGATAGGCAGCCCTGTGTTTCAGTTTGTGCCCATTCCCTCTGGTCCTGCCACTAGGCACCATTGGAAAGAGCCTGACTCCATCCTGTTTGCACCCTCCCTTCAGGTATTTATGTACATTCATAAGATTGTCCCGAGCCTTCTCTTTTCTAAGCTAAACAGTCCCGTCTCTCTCAGCCTTTCCTCAAAGGAGAGATGTTCCAGGCCCTTAATCATCTTTCTGGCCTTTTGCTGGACTTCCTCCAGTATGTTCTTGTACTGAGGAGCCCAGAGCTGGACACAGCAACCCAGGTGTGTCCTTACCAGTGCTGAGTAAAGAAGGATCACTTCCAACTTGCTGGAAATACTTTGTGTAATTCAACCCAGGATGCCATTAACCTGCTTTGTTGCAAGGGCACATAGTTGGCTCATGTTCAACCTGGTGTCCACAGGAACTCCCATGTAATTTTCTGCCAAGCTGCTTTCCAGGTGTTTGGCTTCAGCATATATTGGCACATGGGTTTGTTCTTCCCTGAGTGCAGGACTTTGCACTTCTCCTTGTTGAATTTCATGAGGTTCCTGTTGACCCATTTTTCCAGCCTCTTGAAGTCCTTCTGGATGGCAGCACAATCCCCTGGCATAGCAGCCACTCCTCCCAGTTTGGTGACTTCTGCAAACCAGCTGAGGGCACACTCTGGCTCATCATTCAGATCATCAAGAAATTGAACAGGACTGGGCCCAGTATAGATATCTGGGGTACACCACTAGTTACTGGTGTCCAACTAGAGTTTGTTCTACTGTTCACCGCCCTCTGGGCCTGCCCATTAAGCCAGTTTTCAATCCACCTCACTGTCTGCTCATCCAGTCCATACATCAACACCTTCTCTATGAGGATCTTATGAGACACGATGAAATCCAATAGACAATATCCACTGCTCTCACCTCATCTACCAGTCCAGTCATTCAATTATAGAATTTTATCAAGTTGGTCAAGCATGACCATAGAGCCATGTTGACTATGCCCGATGACTTTCTTGTTGTTAATGTACCTGAAAATGGTTTCCAAGATTAGCTACACTACCACCTTCCCAGGGACTGAGATAAGGTTGATTGGATTGTAGTTCCCTGGGTCCTTCTTTTTGCACTTCATGAAGACAGGAGTAGCATTTGCTTTCCTCTAGTCTTCAAACACTTCTCCCAGATCTGCCAACTCCCTCAACACTCGTGGGTGCATGCCATCATGGACTTATGTATGTTCAGTTTGCTTAGGTATTCTCCAACCTGATCATCTTCCACCAAGGGTACATCTTTCTCACTCCAGCCTTTCCCTCTGGTCACTGGGACCTGAGATTCTTGAAAGTCAGTCTTGCTAGTAAAGATTGAGGCAAAGAAGGCATTCAGCATCTCAGCCTTTTCCATGTCCTGTGCAACTCCGATGTCTTACTGTATTCCTAGAAAGACTATCCCACATGACAATGTAACTTTGACTTGTCTGGCTCCATTACACAGATTTCAAAAGGAATTTTACTTGTCACTACTGTGCATCATTCATCTTGGTCTCATTTCATTTTTATGCTGTGACAAACTGAACCACTGGGGAGAAACAAAAGGAGGAATTCCAAGGACTTCTATCAAAAAAAAGAAAAACTAGTGTAAGCTGCCCTTGCCTGAGGCTATATCTTGTGACCCCAACATATTTGTGCTAAATGAACTTCAGGGTGACTTTATCATAGCTGAGCCTGTCACTTCTGAGGTCAGACCTTACATATGACTGTAACTGTAAGGGTGTATCTTTTTCCACATGTGATATCAGCAACAATAAACCTCCCTTTAATTACAGGATATGAAAGGTCACCTTCAGCCCCCTGAGCTCTATTTTCCCTCTCTTCTGTCCTCCTTGATCCTGAAGCTAGGTCATAATTCTCAGTCCTGTCTCCATATTCCAGATATGTGCAAGGTCTCTCGTCCTCTACAAGATGTTCTCAGCTTTGAAGAAGTTCAGAACATCTCCTCATCTGAGATCAGAAATGTGAAGGACATTCCAAAGGCCATGGAGTTGGGAAAACAAGCATATGCTGTGAAGTACAAAAATGATTCATTATTGCCATTGAAAATCAACAGAAAAACAACAAATAAATAATGTACTCTTGCCAAAAGTAAGACAAATTCAATAGCTTCACCTCAAGATATAAGGGCATTGCTGAAGGCAGTTTAATTGCCTAGTGTAGATAAAACCTGTGAGGTCAATGCAAGCAAGGCATTGAAAATGCACAGAGAAGCAGAAAATGTGAGCAACCTTATACGGAGTACATTGAAGGCATCACTGCCAGGAAGGAAAAAAAGGTGACAAACAAAAGAAATAGGACCTCCCCACACCAATCTGCATTTGTAGCTGGAATTATTAACATGTAACATGTACATAGATCCTTTTATGTACATCTCCTGTTGTTATTGCATCTTTGTCAGATGGTTGCCATCAGCTTCTGGACTATTTTGTGTAGCATTACATCCTATCTTAGTACTTTTTATATCTGCTATAGTGTTGGTCTTTATATGCTTATAGCTGTATTGTTGTGTATTGGTAACAGCATAAAGAGCAGGAAGGCTGCATTACATCCAAAGTGACCTCTCACCTCTGAAGTAGTCTAGAGCAGATTACAGAGTGGGCAGGCTGCCCTGGATGATAGACCGGGTTGCAACCCTGTGTACTTCCAGAACAGTGTCTGTGGCCAGTATCCTGAACAACAGTGATTCCCTGGGGGAAATCAAGTGGTGGATTGTTGCACAGTGTCACAGATGCCTTAATCTTTGTAAAGCTAAGGACCCTTCAGTCTGCAATTCAGTGGGTTTTTTGTCACTTGCATCTACATAACCTTTCACCTAAGTTGCTGGAGCTGTATTTTTCTGAAACTATTGTGGCAGTGCTTTTCCTTGTTGCTTTCATGCATAGTTATGAGTAGTTATCTAGTAAAAAATGAGTTAAGTCCATCAAGTCATTTCTCAGTGAGCAGTTTTCTGCTGATTCTAAAAGATGTCAGTATTTTTTGTCTACTAAAAAGGATTGAAAAATAAAAGAAATAATATGTGAAGATTTTTTAAAAATGGAACAGATGTTCTATTTTGTTGTGTTCTACCTTGATTTTCTTTTTTCTTTTTCTTTTTCTTTTCTATGACTGTATCCTTTAGACTTTCTCTCAGTCACCTTTAAAATAACCATGCATCCTGTCTGTATCAAATCAGTTTCTGGATTAGGTCACCAGTTCAGATGCATCTTTCCTTATCCCCTTAATCATATGGTATCATATTGGAAGATATCAAAGTATCTATGTATGTGTGTTTCTGTTCAACACATGAAAACCCCTTGGAATTCTTCATAGATTTGCTTATCTCAGAAGTGTGGTTATGGTTACCTGACCATGCGGGTCCAAAGAAATACAACTTTTGCTCCATTATACCTGTTCTTTTTTTGTGTGTGTGTGTGGGGGGTTTCTTTCTTTTTTTTTTTTCCTAATTCTTGATCATTGTTATAATTCTGACAGATTCTTACAGATAAAAGGATCAACTTTCTTGTGATGTTCCTGTGAGCTAGTCCTACATGGCTGCAAACAAATCCAGGCAAAAGGAAAGACAGGCTCATGGTTATGTCTTGCGCTATTGGTATTAGTAGAACCTTAGCAGTTCGACGTGAAGTTATTTCAGCACCTCTGTCAAATATAAAGGCAAGAGTGGATTAGCATTTTAATCTTAAATTTGCATTTCAGATTGATGACTGAATAAGAACAGCAATCACAGGTGAATCCACTCAGCTAACTTCAGATGACTAGTAGTAAGCAGTTTAGCAACCCTTTAGATTCCTCTTAGAAAACAGGAAAACAAACAATTCAAAGACTTATCTGAACAATTTCCAATTTCGTCCTTAAGATACCATGAAACATAGCTATAAGAAAACCTCACACACACACAAAAAAAAACAAAAAACCCCAAACAAAATAGTTTTCTTCATTGACATAAAGGGACTTGACAAGACTGCCTCAGATGCAAGTTCTGAGTAAAATGGATGCCATTCTTGCTCTCTGAGATGCAGATTTAAAATGATGGCTCCTGTTTCATAATGCCTGGTAAGAAAAGTTATCCAGGGGGTAAAGATAAGATGCTAAGACATGAAATACTAAGATGTGAAATTACTTAGAAACCAATACCTGCTTCCCAGAAGCTGTGGCTATTAAATGTGTGATTTCCCTTAAATTCCTGAATATATTTAGAAAAGCAGAAGTGAAAAGGTCAAAACCCAGTTTCTTAAGTCTTCATTTAATAAAACACTACACTAGATAGACAACTGATGAGCACAGAATCCTTGATTTAAAATCCTTCATTTGAAACCAAGAAGACTAAAGTAAAATTGAAATATTGACTTGAAACACTTGCTTGGAAATATGTAATTGTGGGTTTTGATGACTGCTCATGTATAAACAAGAAAATAATGACCTATTCCGGCAATTATTACACCAAAACCACAGTAACCTCTGGGTGTATTTTACCATTCACATTTTAAGAATTTTTAAGCTTTTGCACTTGAGGTGCAAAATAAGAGTCTGTTTGTTTTTGCCAGACCAGGATGGAAAACCAAGAATTAAATAGTTGCAAAAACAGCATTTGCAGCCTAAATATAGGAATATATAGTATTCCTAAAACCTACCATGTCATAAAAGGTTATTGTACCATTTTCATTATATGCGAGATGTCATTCCTGTTTCAAATGTATAAGTGTAGATTTCCTTGTTTACAGAAGACATATTCCCATGGTCTTTATTATATGAACATGTTTAGGAACTTCATTTTAGGTACATATAGTATACATGCTTATCGATTTAGTTCTAGAAAATTCATATACATTTTCCGGGGTAGTGTTTTCAATATGTTATATTTTTGACAGTTTGAAAAAAGTCTAATATAATTTTACTTGTTCTCAGTTTGTAATACGTCAACACTACGTTCATTTAAATTAACTGAATTGTATATGTCAGAATGTTAATATGAAAGTATTTCTGACCACATAAGTTATAGAACAATGACACTTGTCTCTGAAGGTATGAAACATGCAGTGTGCTATCACTTAATATGCTGCGAAAAAGAATTCAAAAACAGATAATGAAGAATTTCAAAATCATGTTTTCCTCCAAAGTATGCATTCAAGTAAATTCAATGAACTGAATATTTGACTAATGGCATTGTAGCATTTAAAAAAAAAAAAAAATTACAAAAAACTTCCTTACTGTGCACAGTTGTTTTTTAAACTCATCTGAAATGCTTACAGGCATTTAATGTTATAGCTGAATTCCTCAGCTGTCTTTAGTTGTTGTGTGGGTGGACTGAAAAAAAAAAGTGATTAGCTGCTTTGTTCTTCCTAACTTTAAAACTGTCGCTTTCTTGTTACTTATTTCTCAGTATGTCCTTTATGACTAACACCCCAGGATAGATTCTATCGATTAGGATTTTGTCCTTTAGGTGTCAAAGACTAGTGCTGATTACCAGAATCTTTGAAACCTCTACAGATAAATGAGCACAATAAAAAGGCTGCCAATTCCACATTTACGCTTTTGTTGATAATATTAGTGAAAAATATTAGCCTATTTGAAGATTTTACATAGGGTAAAGCTTATTTAAAAAAAAAAAAAGTATTATGGAGGCATTAAGAATTAAGATTGATGATTAAAACACTAAGCTAATATCCACAGAAGAAAAATACAATACCATGAAATAACCTCTGCGATGTACAAGGTCAGATCAGATGACCTGATGGTTTCTTTTGGCCTTAAGTCCGTGATGCTATGAAATTTCCCATCTGGTCACAGAGTAGAATTTTTTGTTGAAGAAGCGATTGGTTCAGCCAAAGATTTAGGATCAGATGGAGAAGACAGCTCTGGGACAGAAAACAGCAATGAAGTTCGGGGAATCAAACCCAATACATCAAAAGTGACAAGACATAGGGCAAAAAAAGGTGCAAATTTGAAACCCAGGAAAGTAAATGGCTGGAAAGTAAAAGGAGGCATTAGAAAGTTTAGCTGTGTTAAATGATTTAAATGCAAAATGTTAGAGAGTTCTAGGTTCCTCATGTCTTTCATAAGGCACATGCTGCCTTTCGCAGCACGCTATGCTTGACTGCTTACTGCTTCATTGTGCATACACTGATGTGATTCTATGAAAGGTTTCCCTGTGCTGTGTATAACCTGGGATGTGCAAGTAAATTGATTAGTCTTGCTACCTTATACAGTCACCGTCCAGCTTGGTAAAGAAGAGCTTGTTTCTTGTGAGATCCATCTGCTTCACTGGCTGGCAGCTCCCTGAAGTGGCAGAAATCCAAGCCCTGGCCAGATTTCCAAAAGTCAGAAGAAAGCCTGGCTTTTGTAAACCTAACTGGAAGGTCATGACAGGCATCTGACAATGAAAATCACAGGCTTCCTGGGAAATATGGTCACATTAGCACTAAGCTATTCAGTGTGCCTATTGTGATGAGGATAGTACTATTTCATGTTTAGTATTTACACCATGGCAATTACGGTATCAGTACTCATCTCTCATCAGTAAATGGTAACTGTCAGCATCCATGTGGTTTGGCAAAGCACATGATAGACTTCTGTGAGAGACAAGCATTTTCTAGCCTACTGAGAAGCAAGTTGTTAACAGAAAGACCCAAAAGATTCACTACAGATTTTGGGAACAGAAGTCTGAACTGTAGTTGAATGCCAGTACAAGCAGGATATTCTAGGCTGTTGCATAATTACCCTTTTCACAGAACAATGGCTTTTATCCCAAAACTGGTTTAAAGAAATATAGATGAATGTGGAATTTATGGCAAAATGTAAAACTAAAGTCCTAAATTAATGTGAAACTTTTTTTCTCTCTTGTCTAAGCCTTGCTGCTTTTCATTATTTCACAATTTACTTTTTTGGGCTATAAATGTTTGTGTGCTTGTTTTTTCCTTTGCTTTTTCCATGTTCATTTTGATCTTATGCACAGCATTACCAAAGTCTGTTCAAGATAAGCACAGAAGGGCAGATATAGAATCCATTCATATTTTTACCATAAAATGTTTTTCTATTTCACAGCTTTCAGATCCCCAAATGTTTTTATTCCTGTTGTTCTCCAAAATAAACCATGTACCCTATGATGTAAAGTTCTACCCCAGTCTTAGTTTTGTCCTATGAAAAGAAAAATGCCAAAAATTCCCTGAAGTCTAGTGGTAAGGTAGCTTTTATTTATGAGTAATAAGGAAAGATGAATTACAGTGTTAAGGAGTAGTACAAAAATGTAAAGCCAAGTTAGAAAAGCTGTGAGTAGAAGCCAATAACAGTAAGACTGGATTTAGATCTTCTGTAATTAGTAAACAGTATGAGTATTATTTTATATTTTTCAGTGTGAGAAACTGAGATAACATATATCACCTGCCACTTAAGGAAGCACACATTAAAAGTTTATTTACTGTGTTGGACTATAATATACTGTTTCACAAGTAAAGCAGTGAACACACTAGTTCTGGACACTGCCTGGACGCTGTCCTGTGCAACCTGTTGTAGGTGACCCTGCTCTGGCGGGGGGGGTTGGACTAGATGATCTCCAGAGATCCCTTCCAACCCTGACTATTCTGTGATTCTGTGAAATAGTAGACGCATGTCAGTGAAAAATAATCAGAAGAGTACAATATGGTCTGCTTAACTCAGCTAAACATTGCATGGAATTATTAAAGAATTAGAACACCAGAAGACAATGCCATCTACCCACACAAGAGGGTAGAGGTAAGACAGAAAGTGAGGGGTGTAGAGAGATATATAGAATTTCAGGGACAATCCTGTCTACCTATTTTAGGGGATAATCTTCCCCCATTGAAGATATAAGACATATGACTGTGTCTGTGGGCAATGTACACTCATGAACTGATGATACAAGGGAACAGTCAGAAATATCAAACGTTTCCATGCTTTCAGGATGCTGTCTGTACAGAGGTCCTTAGAAGATAAGAACTTGTTGGAAGAGATTAAATCAATCACTACCATTTCAAAATCACAGTATAGTAGTTACAGATCTTAATTCAGAAACAGGAGGTCCTGTTCAAGCAAACAGCAGCTGGGATGAAATGGAATAAGATGTTCTGAAAGGAAAGCAAGCACAGACACTAAGACAGGAAGATTCCCACTTTATAGTTTTGTGTTCTAGGTACTCAGCTTTATATAAAAGGTCACAATCACCCCTCAGCAGAGTCCATGTATGTGTCTATGTACACTTCATTTTCTGTAAAGCAAAAGGTGGGACGTGAGCACCTGTCTCCTTACAATAGACACTTTCACGCATGTAGAATGATCACATGCTTGATAAGTTTAGTCACCTCCATGTTTAGACAGTCTTGAACTGGTCTGTTTTTATACTGTTTACTGAGTTTTAGGCAATTACGCCCAATGTGACTAATGCTATTTGTCTTTTTAATAAAAAATACCAATCTCAAAACAGAGCTTCTCTGTAACCTTCAGACCAAAAGATACTGCTAGTCACAAAGAAACATCTGTCACAAATTGGTTCTGGCTGTATTAAAAGCATTGTTTGATCCTCATCCTTTACAATAGGACACACAACATCAGTATGTTCCGGAAAAGAAACAAGTAGATCAAAAATGCAAATAAATGTTTGAGCATTACATCAGGTGCCTTCTGTTCCCCTGAGTTACTGGCTGGCTGTCAAAAGTCAGTATATTTGCCAAACTCATTGTGCAGTTTGGCTCACTGGATGCTAATAAAAATGCAAATCCTCCATAGAAATCTAAAGCCATTGGCATATTTCAGTACTTGCAGTAATCTCATGCTTACTATTTTATGTTTCCATCACTTGACCTGTAGCCTTGTATATTCAGCCCAAGCTTTCTGAAACCTAGTGAGATGTAGTGAGAAGCACTGTTTCCTCCACCACAGATCAGGGAATGTATAATTACATTGCCTAAATTTGCCTTCTGTTGGTGGAAATACTCGTGAAATACCTCAACACGAGTTGCATTGTGTGCGTATTTGCAGCAGTAAAGATGATTGTCACAGCTCAGTAAGTCACACTGTGCACTCATTTTTTCAACCTGGCAGCGTGGTACTTATATATGCTACCTGCAGGCATTCCGTAAAGAAATTTATTTATTCAATGACAATTCTGAGAAGCAAAAAGACAAGAACATTATAATAGCTTGGGCTGAAATTCAGGGTAGGAAAGTCTTCCATCAATCCAGTGAGATTTTTTGTATGTGGGTCTGTTTGGGAGCAAATTCTTTGTCTAAAGTCACCATTAACAGAATACATGTCTGTCTTGGAACACCCAGTCCCACTGCTTTTTATGGTTCCCTTCCAGAAGAATAGCTGGATCCCTTCTAAGTTCACCAAAATATAAGATAGTGGAGAAAAAGGTAGAAAAATAAGGTGCAGATTTAGCTCAGTCTGTGACACACAGCTTAGATGGGACTGAAGTGTGCCTCTAGACTCAGAAGCACAGCTCTTCCAGGTCTCCCATGATACAATTTTCAATTCCTTTTTCATCGTCTTGTAGAGATGCATGTTTCCTTCCCTGAGACAGAATCAAATATGCCGTTGCCATTCCTGACGTTCTCAAAGATGTCGGTAAATTTGTTCTCCACAGACCCCACAGAACCTCTCCAGGTAAGCTATTCTAGTAATAGATTATTTCTACCATTAAAATGTATTTTCAGTTGTTATGTTGAAATACTGTATTCCTCTTCTTTCCTCCTACACATAATAATTGAATCTTGAACGACCCTTGGTATCTTTTTTATCCAGACCCACTAGCAGCTCTGTATTTTGTAATATTCATTTAAAAATGCAGTTATATCCATCATTAAAGACTTTTGCAATTGTTTTCTGTCTTTTCAAAGATAGGAGTTCTTATACCAGAAATCAAGCCAAGAAATTATATAGACAGTAAATTTGACCTTTTTGATATCATTCTAATAGTTGCAAAACGACAACTGAATTAAATGAAATATTGTCTTAATGTAAAGAATATTTAATTGGGCAAAAATGTCATGCTAATCTTGAAAGAAAATGATCAATAACAGAAAATCAGGAATTTTGATGCAATGAAATGATACAACTGAAAGGAAATTTATATAACCTATCTTGAAAAATTTAATAAAAGAATGAAATTAACAGCAAGATATTTATAAATAAGGAAGATCGAACACCTTGAAGGCCAAACAGATTGTATTTACCAGTTTAGATTGTGTTACTGTCACAAATCACAAGTCAAAAATTACAGATCCAGTAGCACCAACTGTTGAGAACTGAAGTTTCACAACAGGTAAGAAAATACAATTGTTAAAAAAAAAAGATAGAAATTTCATTACAAAACAATATAGCATCATGAAAACACTAAAATTAATAAATAATCTGTACTGGAGTCTCACCAAGTATAACGGTGTGCTACTTGCCAGTATGTACATCCAACTACTTTTCAGTATGTAAGGGCTCAGTGTCCTCTTAGTATGTTTCTGGGTGTCTTACAGCCTCTTTATATGGATGCAAGATGGGTGGATAAGGACACTTTTTTAGCACAATGATATGATTCAGTACTAGTTAGTATTAGTCTACTGAGTTCACATATAATATATTAATAAATAGTGACATGAACAGGAAATACTTTATCTTATGGTAAATATCTGTGTTTGCAATGTGGAGATCTGGGGATGGTACTTTGATCAATGGCAGGCAAGCCTATGTATAGACTTCTGTGGTAGTCTTTCTGTTTGCATATGACATTTTCTTCCATTTTTTGACTATTTAGATATTAATTACTGGGATATTTCTATGGAGTATTTCTATAGAGTAGCTAAAAAGTATAGAGTAGCTAAAAACTAAAACTTCTTATGTTGTATATATCCTATAAGTGTTATTATAATAACCAGGAATATTTCTTGAACTCTGTAGTCTGTCAGGACACTGTTTCAAACTCCATAGAAGATTTGATCGTTGCCTCTTGATTGGTCATTGACTGACATTTTTGGAAAGTTGCTTATTTATTTTTTATGAAACTTTGTGTAATCACTTCTAAAACTGCAAATATTTAAGTGGGTTTACCTTTCCAAATTTCTAGAATTTATGCTAAGAAATTTTTCTTTTTATAAAATCAAAGAATGCCACAATTATCTGAGTACTATAGAATAAACCTAAGTGTTTTGCTAATTGTTTGACTTTCCTAGTAAACTTGAAGTTTTCTTGTTCCCTCCAGCTTCTGTTGTATCACATTGGATTATAGTTTGTATCAGCTGATTATTTGCTTCACTAAATAGAGCATTACTGTGTACCAAATGGATTGTAAGATTTTTTATTTATTATTACAGCATTTGTGGTATGACTGGAAGCAGCTGAATTGTACTGGTGAAAGACAAGATTTCAGAAAAAAAAAGGAAAAAATCGGGCATTATCACGACTCTCAGAAAGATAAATAACAGAGATATAGCATAGCCCTTGAAAGCAACAGTTTAAGAAACTTTTTAAAAAGTTGCTGCTTGTGTATGAAAGGAAAATTATGGAAAAAAAAACCCCTACACTTTCTGTGTGTATGTCTTGCAAGTAATAGTGAAGAACATGTTTTGAGTGCAGTATGTACAAGTACAGAGGTCACCACTCTGAGGGAGAGGTCTCTCTTCTGCTGGTGAATGACAGCCCCTGGTGGAGCAATCTAATACACTGCAATATTTGTAAAACTGAAAAACAAGGATTTCTTTGAATACTAAAACACTAGCATAACAAGAAGTAGAAAAGTTCAGTTGTCAATGCAAGATGAATCTGTAATGCAAAGTAGACAGAAAGTTTCTCTTCAAGTATGTCGTAAAAAAAAACATGCCTTTGTATTCTTACAATGCTGAAAAATGTATTGTGAACATCACATCTGTAAGAATAGGCTTAGTGAATATGACAGACTGATTATTTCTACTTGTCACACCGCATATCTTGCCATCTGTGAATATAAATTATAAATAGACTGTGACACAAAGATTTTCTTTCAAAGTCTTCCTAAATTCCTCATTGCCATAGCCACCACCTTTCTATCATCAAAACTGGATAACTGTTTTTTTTCTTGGAAGGTTTTAAAATGACCTTTGTTAAGATACACTGCACCTAAATGATTTTCTGCTGTACTGTTATTTATGACACATTATTTATCTAAACATGTGTTTAGAAAAATATTTAATAAACATATGTGTGAAGAAAGTAGAAGAGATTTTTCTGTGTTAGGAAGAGTCCACCAAATTCACTTTTAAACTTGTGTCATTGCAAGTTGTGTTACATTAAGGCTATGGCTGATTGTTATTTTTCAATAAAGGGTAAATGCATATTTGTGATTTCATTTGTATTTCCATTTCATATTAATTTCATTTTTATTAATATAGTTTTATAAGAAATAGATGTTCTGTTTTTCTTTAAGAGTACCTAAACATTTTTTTAAAAATAATTGTAGCTCTTGAAATACATTTTGTATTTACTATTTATTCGTTTATATCTTTTTGGGGTTGTTTGGTGAAGGGAGAGGAATTCCTCCTGGAGAGGAATTCATATGACCTGAGTTTGTCATCTCTGTTAGGGATGTCTGTGTATGAACTGGTCATCCTTGTCTTCTTTTTCTACTAATAAAGAGAAATGGCCACTATGGAGGTTAACTACATCTCATCACATGGCTACAAAGAACACAGAGGCTCAATTCCATTGCCTTATACTTTCTAATCCACACCGTAGTCTCCAGAACATCTGCCCAAGATGGGCAGATAAGACTCAGAAACATGCCCTTTTGAAGGGGTAGAAGAGAAGTTAGAAGGACTTGCTAACTGTCTTATATGGTGCTAGAAACATAGGTTTAAGCAGGAAATGGAGCTCAGGAACAGAAGCTCTTTTGTAGGTATCTACAAATGTTTATACTTAGTCAGAGGAGTCATATCCTTTTATAGATACAGTTGTACTTAATAAAGATGCCTCATTCTCACCACAGAATGGAAGGGGTTGCTTTGTTACCGTTGGTTTATCAATTCCCTTCAGCCCTCTTTCTAGACTATGAATCCCTTAAAGGTACACCACATGGTACACAGTTGAGAAGAGTAAGGAGTAAGTGAGTTTTAGAACTGCTTTTATAGTCAACATGTTCTTGACTGTTCCTCGACAGGATGTCTGACATATTCACACAAACATAAATAACTCACTCACTCACAAAAATGGAAAAGGGGTCCTCAGAGGACAATCTTCAACAAGGCTTGTATAATGTTTGGCAGAATTCTCCATCAGTCTGATTCAGAGTTATTGGTTGTTCCTGTGTGAAGTGCCCATACAAGGTAAAAGAGACCATATGTTTCTGAGTGCATATGCATGCTACTGTGTGGCCCAATTCATAGAAAGACACTGTACATTTAACAATAAGTAGTTCCAAGGAAAGGAATATCATTAGAGGAAACATTTCACTTTTTCTTCCTGGAAAAGAAGGTAATGCTGTATTTTTATTTTAAGAGTATATTTTGGGGTGCAGGTGAGAGACATGCTGATAAAAATCAATAAATAACTAATAATCATATCCAGTGAAAGCAGAGAGTATGTTCTCATAACTGAAAATAAAGAAGTCCTCTAAAGAAATATAAAAAGTAAGGCTTTTGCACTATTGGTTTAATTGCAGAATTTTTTAGTTGTTGCAGCATCTAACATCAGCAAATTTACTATTATCACTATTTGTCCAACATTTATTGATCTATGCTTGTCATGGTAATTCTTTTATATTTTAACAAAATGTTCAGTGGTGTTCATTGTTTCATAGTGTTGATTTATTAATTAAGTCCTCTATTACTTTTTGAAAATTTCTCTTCAAAGATAGAAAAAATCTTACACTTCTATGTTTTTGTTGTTCCTGTGTACTTTGCTTAGCTGAGAAATAATGTGAATGCATGTATAGTACTTTAAACTGCCAAAAAGAATACGATGAGTAGAAGAAAGAATAAGATTTATTTTTGGTAGTTTGGTAGATATGTTTATTAGAGATAGGTGTGAATACAGAAGACATCAAAGCCTGCCATAGAAAATGCAATTATTGTCAAGTCGAAAGTTTGCTTATTCTTCCTGATACTCTGAATGTGCTGCTTGCAACTTATTTCAAAGGGTGAAAGCATTACAACAAAAACATGACAGAAGAAGGCTGGAAATGAAAAGTGCTAAGTGCTGGCATATCTACTTGGAAAAAGCAGAATCAGAAAACTAGTTGGAAATCTGCACATTTGGAGTGTTAAGGCTACAGAAACCACCCTTGCAGCTCTTCCACTCACGTCTTCTGATGATGACTAAGCAGTGCAGAGGTGGCTGTATAATAGCAGTAGGAGTGGAAGGATTTTGAATGCTAAAGCAAATACAGATTGAAATGTCAGACAGGAAACTCTTAAGATGTCTCAGTCTTTTGCCTTAAGGTAGGCATCCCTATGGAAAAGTTTGCACTTATTATTTATGAAGCACACTGTTGAATTACAAACTCACTGCTTTGTAAGGAACCCTGTGGAGGTCCTTGCAACTCCAGGAGTATACTGGGTGCAAGTTTTCCATGACATAGTTTTTGCTAAAGATAACTAAAACACAGATAATTGCCTCAGTGTAGTATTCTTGTTCAGAGGTAGATGAGCAACAGTCATGCATCCTCACATACTCACCTCATCATAGCATAGAGAAAGGATCAAAAAATATTCATAGGAATTTTTATTATGATCAACCCTAACATATTCAGGCTAAAGAGGAAGTTCCTTGGCTACCTTTTCTTCCATTTTGTGCTAGTATAAGAACTAATTAAATCTTCTCTCTGGATTAGAAATTTGGGGTTAAAAAGTATAAGGAAACCAAACACTCCTCTTGTTCCCTCCTGTTCCAAAGCTTTTTACTTTCAGCTAGCGCTTGCTACTTGCTATGCTGTCAGTCTTAACATGACATTTTGTTTGATTTGTTTCATGCCACAGATGGCAATGACCAAAAATTTTCAGAAAGAAAAATTCATAATGGACCTTCTATTGCCAAAAAGCAGTACAAGAATAGCATAGCACTTATTTTCTACAGTGCTTTTAACAATATATTAACAGCAATTATGATTTATTATGATTAAAAGAAAAGGACAGAACGAGGTAGTTCATTTAAATGAGAACTGATCACCTCCCAGTTCTTTGGGCCTTTTAAGTATTGTATGTCAGGCTGCAGGAAGGTTTGAAAGTAAATCTTAGAAGGTATATTGCAGGAAAAAAGATTTGTGCCTTAATACATCAGAGCAGATTTTCCAGCTCTGTCAGTGGATCTGGCTGATACAAACCCTCAGAGATTGAAACCCAGTTAATAAATTCTTCAGTATATTCAGCCACCTTTTATTTGTACCTGGAGCATTAAAAACTTCCATTGAATTGCAGCTATATAAGGCTTCATTTCATAAATCTAAAGAAAGAGGTATATAGCCACTTAGCGTGCATGCAAAGTACAAAATCTTTATCTACTCCAACTATTATAAAGGTCATTCTAATTGGTTAAGGCTGAAGTTCATTAGTAAGTCTTGGATCAATTCTTAAATACCCACAAGACTGTATTTTAAATATATGCAGTATCACACTATATGAATTGTGCACTTTCTGTATTTCCTTCTTAAAAAAAGAAATATTGTGAGCTGAAATACATACACGCTAACTTAAAAAAAAAAAAAAGACAAAGAAAGAATTGCAATTAAGAGTTTCCATATATGCTTTCAGTTATCTGCCACTATACCTGTCCTTCCCTTTGTCACACATGAAAAGGAGCTTCTTACCAAGATGACAACAATGATAGAATCATAGAATCACAGAATGGTTACAGTTGGAAGAGAATTGAAATATCACCTACTTTCAGCACCCCTGCTGAGGGCCGGGACAACTCCCACTAGACCAGGTTGCTCAAAGCCCCATCCAACCTGGCCTTGAACTCTTCCAGTGAGGGGGTATCCACAACTTCTCTGAACAACCTGTCCCAGTGTCTCACCACCCTCACAGTAAAGAATTTCTTCCTAACATTGAATCTAAATCTCCTCTCTTTCAATTTAAAAACAGTACTACTCTTTCTGTCACTACAGTCCCTGATAAAGTGTCCCTCCCCATCTTTCCTGCAGGCCCCCTTTAGGTAATGGAAAGCTGCTATAAGGTCTCCCCGGAGCCTTCGCCAGACTGAACAACCCCAACTCTCTCAACTTGTCTTCATAGGTGACATACTCCAGCCCTCTGATCATCTTCATGGCCCTCCTCCGGACCATGTCCTTCTTATGTTGGGGGGCTCCAGAGCTGGATGCAATATTCCACGTGTGGTCTCACAAGAGCAGAGGGGCAGAATCACCTCCCTCAACCTGCTGACCAAATTTCTTTTGATGTAGCCCAGGATGTGGTTGGCTTTCTGGGCTGTGAGCACACACTGCTGACTCACACTGAGCTTCTCATCCACCAACACCCTCAAGTCCTTCTCCTCAGGGCTGCTCTCAATCCATTATCCACCCAGCTTGTAACTGTGCATGCGATTGCCCTGGCCCAGGTGCAGGACCTTGCACTTGGGCCTTGTGGAACTTCATGAGGTCTGCACAGGCCCAAATGTAGTCAAGCCTAGAGACACCTTTGAGCAGCTTTTCTTACAGGATGGGTATGACATCTTATGAATCTGCTTGTGTCTGAATCACCAAGAGAAGTACCAAAACAGACCCATCCAACAAGATGAGAATGCAGGCCAAAGGGATGAAGCTTTTTTTCCTAGTTTATTGGAGGTTGTGTGTGTGATAATACAGATGAGACAAGCAAAGTGTATGCAAGAGTTGCTGTGTCTAGCTGCAAGGGGAAGGTGGATAGCTGGGGAAGCCAAGATTCTCCACCAGGCTGCACAGGGAGAGCCATGCTTTGAGAGAAGCGTGTCAGCCTGCAGCCGTTAGGGACTTCGCTGGCCAGTGATACGTGGTTCACTGCTCCCATGCCTCTTCTACTGTGTCTTTATCTCAGTTTTGCTCTTCCTGTCTCCTCCCATTACACTTCTGTTTTCAATGTCATGACTTCTTTCACTTTTCTTACCACTGAGCCTGTAACTTTCTTAATATTTCCCCATTTCCCACTAATCTGTATTACTGATATGTTCTTGTTTTAAGCTCTTCCCCAGACCAGTGTCTGACCTGTCCATTTAGATCATTAACTCTATCGAATGAATGTGCTTAATTGTAATAAACTCTATTGAAATGGTTGATTTAGGTAAAACAGTTAAGGTGTATTCAGGTTAAACACACAAAAATAAATTGAGCTACTCATCTGCTTGCTCCCTCTCTCAGGAACTTAATTAGTACTATGGACAGCTTTGGATCAGCATGTTTCCTTTTATTTGCTGCCTGATTAACTAAGTCCCTACAGGGAGGGAATTTTTTACTGTTTGTTACCATTGTACCGCAGAGGTAACATAGACAAAAGAACAGTCATCAGAACAATGTGACTGAGAATATAGTCTTGTATTCATCTTCTCCTGTGAAAATGAAAATACATTTACCTTCTTATTTTATAATGTGGACCATTTCATTGAGCTACTTTACAATATGACTCCGACTGTTATGCCACCAGCAAATGTCACTGCATTTGTAGAAACAGGGAGCTGAGAAAGCAAAATGAGAGGTGGCAAAAATTTCTTAAACAGATTTTCCAGTGCAGAATATGTTCAATTAGATTTACTGTCATAGAACATATTAAGAACTGTTCCGAAAGGTATCGCTAAAATCACAGGTCAGATTCTGTAAGAAAAATAAAACTCAGTAAAACCCCAGTAGGCATTTGGAAAAATTTTTAGTTCTCCCCATGTCAAATTCAGGGGTTAGGCACACAAGGTTTCTCTACATCAGCTCGTTCTACATCACCCCATCCTAATCTCCTCTCTCTCAGGCTGTTCTCCTCCTCCCTTTTCCTTTCAGTATTCCTGCATAAAGTAGTATTCAGCTCCAAACTGAGGTATTTGAGTCTAAGCATCTGCACGTAGGTGTTTACACAAAAGCCTAAGTTCTCACAAAGTCAAGGAGATACACTCAGCACATTCATACAAGTCAGAACAACTTTTCAGTTCACCCTAGATTAGACATCTCGGTTTGGATGGATGACGATCCTTCTACACATTGTTTTCTATATTGACCAGAAACTTGATTCAATTGCCAGAACAAAAATTTTTAGTGATACTGGAGATGTAGTAGGACAATCAACCTGACCTGTAGTTCTTAATGTGGTATCTTGGGGCAAGCAAGAAGAGGTCCCATCTGATATTTTCAAGCCTTGTGTGGATGCTTTGAATGGCAGAGGGCATTTCAAACAGTTCTACATGTTTAAGTTTTGGCAATTAAATTGAGCTCCCTGTTTATGTATAAACATTACATTGCAGATAGATACATTTAGTTTCTGAATAACACTGAAGATGTTGAATGGGCTAAGTCATACAGTAAGACACTGTGCTTGCTGTATCTGCAGACCCAGGCTCTGATATCCTAATTTCTGCTTGCTGAGTAGCCTGATACTTAACCTTCTTAATGAAGTTAGCTATAACTTCATTAAGATACAAGGATTGTCACTTTGTGTACAGTTGCAATTTATATCACTGTGGTTTATTTTCTGAATTTTCTGTTTTCTGCAGGCTGGTTTGTTGTTGGGGGTTTTTTTTGGTCATTTTTGTTATATACTTAGCAAACCAGGAATAACTTATTCAAATACTCGGAAGATCACCTCACCCTGTAATTGTGGAGTTTTTCTCAGAAACCTGGTTGATAAACAACTGTCTATTACCTCAGAGTCTGTTACATAAAACTGGAAGACCACAGACATGTTTTTTGATATTGGGTAAGCAATATTTTACATTTGATAGGGATGCTAGAAAGAATAGTCAAAACCTATTTAAAATGTTCAGAGAAGTCAACCTACAAGTATGGTCAGATGTAAATAACTTTTATTGGACTGAGTAGTAGCCATTTGCATATTGTTGTGTTTCTAAGATCACATATTTACTTTCATTTATTTTTATTATTTTTCTCCAGAAAATTATATTTTATTATGTATTTCCTTGATTGTTTTTTGTTATTTGATGTATTTTAGCTCTATATAATTCACCAAAGTTATAACAGTAGTAGTAACAAAAATAAATAAAGATTCCTAATAGAAATTGAAGGACACCAGAAAGAGTATTTTTATTTTTAGACCTATTCCCTTTAGTTGAAATCCTTGAAACAGTTTATACTTTGTGTAACGTGTCACTGAACAACAAAAGATGCATACAGGGTGTGTTCTGTCTACTAAAGATCATCAGAGTTATTCTCAGAAATATTAGACAGCTATCAAGAATCCTTGGGTTGGCAAACTCATTATAGTTAGAAGTTCTGAATCTGAACCTAAATATTTCTTTCTTTTCATATTCATGCAAGTGACATTACTGTCAGTGTCATGCAAAACTTTGCAATAGGTATTGCTGCTCTTCAGTGACTGTCCTGAAACAACTGTAACAGAACAGAAAAGTTTCTTTTATTAATGTTGACAGTTCAGACAGGTTCTTTTTGCTGTTTTTTTATTCCTTTCAAGAATGAAAATTTGAAAGTAAAATTATTACCTCTTTTCTCCCAGCAAGATTTCGCTTTTTCCTACTCCTACTGTAATCAGGGTACTTCTCACAGTGATGAAAGTCATCGTCATTGCAAATGATCTATATGCTTCACACGTTATCAAGATGGCTTAATTAGACTGCTTTCAATGAAGTAAAAGAAATTGAAGGTTCTGGAGCAATGAACTGTCTTGGTCACAGACTCTTCAGCACAATCTACATCATGTGTGTAAGAGCAAACACAAATATACTTACCTTTCTCAGACTTTGATTATTTGGTGGTCCATTGTTTATGGAAATATTTTGACATTGTTTATTGAAATATTTTGATTTGCATTAATTTCTTGTTCTGCTGCAGTTAAAATTACTCTACACACATTTCCTCTCATCCAAACAGCATACTGGATTTATAGTAAAACCCAGGGACTATTACCAACATTAGATACTTGTTATACACACTATGCTACTAGAAAATTTCTTCTGGCCTCAAAAGCTTATAACCAAAAGAGGCAGTGCAAACTAATGTTAAGAAAAAGGAAGTAGCACTCTCATCATTTACAGGTGGTAAGACATGGTCACTTAATTAGGCTGGAAAAATTAATAGGCTGGAAAAGTGGGTTAACAAGAAACTTATGAAGTTCAACAAGGACAAGTGTGAGGTCTTGCACCTGGCAAAACGTAATCCAGGAGTGCAGTACAGATTGGGATCTACCCAGCTGGAGAGCAGCTCTATAGAAAGGGACCTGGGGGTCCTGGTGAATAACAAGCTCAATATGACTTAACAGCGTGCTGCTTCGGCTAAGAAAAACAACAGGATGCTGGGTTGCATCAACATGGGCATCACCAGCAGAGATAAAGAAGTCATTATACCACTCTACTTAGTGTTTATCAGGCCACACCTGGAATACTATGTTCAGTTTTCATCCCCACTCTGCAAAAAAGATGTGGACAGTCTGGAGCAGGTCCAGAGGAGTCCACAAAGATGATCAAAGCACTGGGATGCCTGACATATGAGGAAAGGCCGAGAGAATTGGTTTTATTCAGCCTTGAGAAAAGAAGGCTTAGGGGAGACCTTATCACCATGATCCAGTATTTAAAGGGTGGCTACAAAGAAGATGGAAACATCCTTTTTACAAGGAGTCACATGGAAAAGACAAGGTGCAATTGGTACAAGTTACTCCTAGGTATATTCAGATTGGACACGAAAGGAAAATTTTTCACAATGAGAACAATCAGCCACTGGAATAATCTTGCCAGGGAAGTGGTAGATTCCCCATCACTGGACACTTTCAAGATTCATCTCGACAGGGTGTTGGGCCACCTTGTCTGGACCATGCTTTTGCCAACAAAGCTTGGACCAGATGATCCCCAACATCCCTTCCAAATTGGTATTCGAGTATTCTATGATTCTATTAATTAACTTTTCAAATGGGAAACATATTTTTATTATACATATGTTTGTTCACTTACACATTTGTATAAATAGTCAATGAACGATTACCCCCAAATCACTTTCCAGCAAACTGAATGTAGAATTGTCCTTTAAAGAATGTGCTTGCTTCATATACATTTGCATGGTGGTACTGAGGCCTCTTATTAAAGTAGTATTTTTTCTCCATTTATTCAAAGCATTGTTTTACACCAAAATAATGTATCCTTGAAATAATTATTTTATGACAACTGTGAAAATACATGCAACCTATTCACTTCTTGTAACTATTTCTGAAGCACATTTCACTTATATTTTAAATCTCTAGACTTTTGAAGAAATGCAAAAAACATGGCTTGGTTAAAACCAAGCACCTTCTTCAGGATGGTGAGTCTCTGAACATTTTTTGGTTTATAATTCTTTTATAAATCTCAGTGAAGAAGTAAGTTTTTGACCTCAACTTTAGTTCTTAAAATTTTGTATAATGGAATTGCAATTTAATAGTATTTTGTCCATCACTACCATTCCATAATACAGTAGGTAATACCATCAGCGAGAAATATTTTCCTGCAGATTTAAAACCATACACTTATACTTTGTCTCCTTCCTCATTTTCTTGATTATTTTCTTTTCTATTTAACACCTTGTCTATTTCACGTGTTTAATTTCTCTTTCCAGGTGCTTGATTTTTTTATATATATATATTTTTTAACAATTACATCTCCTGGCATTTTGGTAATGTTATAGCAGCTCTTTTATACATGTGATAGTTTAGGGTCTTCTGGTTTTGGGTTTTTTTCCTATTCATTAATGGTGACAAATTATCTTCCAGCTGTTAATAACAATAGTAATGTTGGAGGTTTCCTTTGGCTACCTTCAGACACTGAGCACTCTGTATGAAACATTTCACAGAAAACAGAATGCAGAGCCCAGACTTGTCATGACTCCACTTCTCCGTACTCCAGTTTCTATCAGTATGGTGTAAATAGAGTGAATTGGTACTGTAAATAAAACAAATGCAGTCTTCGTGCTAGTCAGTTCTTTTCAGAATTATTTACTAATATATACATTTCCCAAAGCACAGATTTGATGAATCAGTTTCTTTATGTTGTCTAATGCACAACCTTAATTTTTACATAAAGTTTTGAGCTGCTGTAGAAATTGTCAATGTCAATGACTTCTGCTCACACCTGAACTGTACATGGAAAGGTACCAGTTTTGAAAAAACCCTGGTAAATGAGATATTTGACCTTGGCTTCAGAAAACCCAAGTGCAAATCTTTGTCCATTTAATACTCCAGTACTTACACAAAGTGGAATATTCCCAACAAAAAATCATTACGTGACGTGCATGTAGTCAGGCTAGTACCTCAGCAGTCAAGATAATCCGCTCTTGTACTCTAACCTACAAGCTGTTGGGTCTTCTATATTTCCACTTATTTTCTATGGAAGACAGTGTACATCACAGAGGGCCAAAATAACAACAACAATAACAATAACAATAACAATAACAATAACAATAACAATAGCAATAACAATAGCAATAACAGTAGCAATAGCAATAGCAATAACAATAACAATAACAACAATAATAATAATAATGTGGATGCTACTGTCATGTACCTGGATTTTAGCAAAGCTTTTGACACCATTTCCCACAGCATTGTCCTGGAGAAACTGGCTGCTCATGGCCTGGACAGGTGTACTGTTCACTGGGTAAAAAATTGGCTGGATGGCCGTGCCCAGAGAGTGGTGGTGAATGGAGTTAAATCCAGTTGGTGTCCAGTCATAAGTGGTGTTCCCCAGGGCTTGGTGCTGGGGCCAGTTCTCTTTATCATCTTTATCAAGGACCTAGACGAGGGGATTGAGTGCACCCTCAGTAAGTTTGTAGATGACACTAAGCTAGGCAGGCATGTTGATCTGCTTGAGGGTAGGATGGCTCTACAGAGGGATCTGGGCAGGCTGGACTGATGGACCGATGGGCCGAGGTCAGTGGTATGAGGTTCAACAAGGCCAAGTGCTGGGTCCTGCACTTGAGTCACAACAACTGCATGCAGCACTACAGGCTTGGGGCCGAGGGGCTCAAAAGCTGCCCGGCAGAAAAGGACCTGGGCATGCTGGTGGACAGCTGGCTGAATATGAGCCGGCAGTGTGCCCAGGTGGCCAAGAAGGCCAATGGCATCCTGGCCTGTATCAGGAATAGTGTGGTGAGCAGGACTCGGGAAGTAGTCATCCCCCTGTACTCAGCACTGGTGAGACCCCACCTCGAGTACTGTGTTCAGTTCTGGGCCCATCACTACAGGAAAGACATTGAGGTGCTGGTATGTGTCCAGAGAAGGGCAACGAAGCTGGTGAGGGGTCTGGGGACAAGTCTTATGAGGAACGGCTGAGGCAACTGGAGGTGTTTAGCCTGGAGAAGAGGAGGCTGAGGGGAGACCTTATCACTCTCTACAAGTACCTGAAAGGGGGTTATAAAGAGATGGAGACTGACCTCTTCTTCCTAGTGACAGATGATAGGATGAGAGGAAACGGGTTCAAGTTAAGCCAGGCGAGGTTTAGATTGGATATTAGGAAAAAAAATTTCACTGAAAGGGTTATCCAACATTGGAATAGGTTGCCCAGAGAAGTGGTGGATTTGCCATCCCTGGAGGTGTTTAAAAAAAGGGTAGACATGGTACCTGGGGACATGGTTTAGAAGTGTTTTTTGTCAGGTTAGGTTAATGGTTGGACTTGATGATCTTAAAGGTCCCTTCCAACCTTAACAATTCTATGATTCTTTGATTCTAATAGCACCTCATTGGACAGAAAACTGTTTCCCGTGCAACTACAAGGCTTGCATGTTACACTAGTATTATCCATGGGTAGGTAGAGAGAGACTTTTCAATGTCAAATTTGGACACCTACATTGTGCCTAGTTATGGCTGTATACCCTGAGGAGAAAGAAAGGTCTAAAGGAAGTGTCTAGGTTATGGGAAATAAAGCGAGGATATGCCTTTGAAAACCACCAGAGGGAGATCTGGCTCACTTAAGTGCACTTGTGCTTAAATTAGTCATTAAAGGACTTCGTTTCAGGTGAGTGAGAACAGAATATGACTTGGAACAAATTATTATAACCTTCCTTTAATAGGACAAACTGTAGTTTATCTATGTGGCTGCCTCATGTAAAGGAAAATCTAGAAGGAAGTGGGACAACATATGAAATAGAGAAGACAAAAAGGTATTCTCTACTCAAAGGTCTCCTCAAATGGTTAGAAAAATCCTTTAATAAAGAAAATATAATATTTGAGACAAATAGAAGGTCACAGGGAGAAACAAGCACAGAATTGCAAGGAATAGAAAAGAAATCTTGGTCTGTTGAAAGTGATTAAGTCAGTGGTCAAATTTAACAAAATTGTAGTGAGAGTTTTGGGAGTTTCTGATGACCTTTTAGCTTCTTGATGAAGGAAACAGACCTTTGGATGTAGAAAAGAAGGGTGGTGGAAAGACCTCTGAAATTAAAAGATCAGTTCCTGAAGCAAAATGACTTACTGGTATTGTGCACACACACTTCAGTCATGCATATGAACCATAAGGGAAAAAAACATATTCACCTGATTTTTGATCTGTCATATGAACAGTCTCAAAAACTTTAAGAACTGGTAAAAATTTGGGTATGATCAGAAGCATAGCTTCTTCAGTGATTATAGCCACTAATACTGACTATATCAAATGACCACTCTTATTTTTGAAAGAATTAAAATTTATATAAATTATGATTTAATATTTGTTTTATTTAACACTGAATTCCTGTTGTATATCAGATAAACATAAACATTTCATATAAACAATTCTTAAAGAAAATGTTTCTGTATTTTTTAAATAGCTAGTATAATTAAATCTAATTAAACTTAATTTGTTAAAATTTTAAACTGTTTTGGCTGCAATTTATATTTTAAAAATCATCCAAATTACATGTAAGTAAAGCAGGAACTTGTAATATACTATTTCTGGAAATACTGTTGATAAGTATCAGCTGTAATCATCTTCTATCATTATTTTAAAAATCACAGGCCTAATTCAGGTTTATAGTCTTATGTTGCTATATTAAAGCATAAAATAAGAGAGAATGAGAGAATGCCAGGTCCCCAGGATCTAATTGCTACAGTTAATTTTACAATGTGTTACCCTTAGTCAGTTCACGAAATTTATGCATGTAACATATTTCAAATCACAATCCATATTAAAGGAATAGAAAATCAGTGCTTGCAGTAAATATATGGAGGGAATTAAAATTTAGGGGGCAGCAATATAAAAATGTACTGAATACCAGTATTACTCTGTAAATCTTATAAATCCTGTAGCAGGTATGAATGGAACCTGTCATGTAGATAGATTTATCATAACAGTAATTGCAATTTTAAGTCTCTTCAAAATACAACAAACAGCTACAAATAATCCAGTCCCATAACACAAAAGGCTATTGTTCCCCCCTTCCCAGGGTTTGTCAGACCTTTGCTCCCTGACCTGAGTAATTTAGTCATTCATAAGTATTGTTACCTTCCCCTCCCCTCTCGCTTCCCAAATGAACAAAACCAACAAAACCCTCATAATCCTGCCTAGCTCTGGTCCATTAGAAGTACCTTGAAAGAATGCCAGATTGAAAAATCGTTCAGAATGATTTTATGGAGTGACTCCTCAGCCTACTTGGTGGTCTGTCAATAAAGGAATACATTTCAAAGAGCCTTGTGACTAGGATCAGTGTCTGGTTAGGTTAGTTAGAGGTAGCACTTGACTAGCGTTGTTTGTGAACATGAATGAGATGGAATAGGACATAAAATATAAAATAACACTGCTAAAAGTCCTGAAAAAGTGGAAGAAGGAAGTAATTAAGAGGAAGTGAAAGACAAAAGGGAAAAGATATTAAGGTCCATGTAGATGGCCACAGAAATACTTTGAAAAGATCAAAGGAGACAGAAAAGAAATAAATTCAGAAGTCTGGTATACAGACAATACAGCAATACAGTTAGCTATTTAGGTCCAACTAAAGGTGCCATTATACACTTAATCTGTTACAGCACTCTTGTTTGGAGACGTTATTTTTTACATCTCTATCAAGGACAGCAAGGGTGCTTTTAATACCGTAATTTATTATTGGATAGAAACAGATGTATATATTCAGTCTCAGAAGTAAACTTATCCTCAGTGTCCCTCACTACCTGGTCTAGTAAACTTTGAAATTTACTTCCCAATTTCTACAGCTTATTTGGGCATAGCAGCTGTTACATGGCATATTTCTGATAGTTAGACCCTGACTCTGAACAGGTGACATTTCAAGCAGCATTATCTCTGGAAAATAAAAATATGGGTCATTCAAATTGTGAAAGTATAATTTAGAAAGACAACTATTATTGCATCATGATGTATTGTATGTTGAACAAAAAGAAAGAGTAGCGTGAACGTCACCTTCTAGCATACATAGTTTAAATATACAGGGAACATAGTGAGTCTGAGATGCAATTAAATGTATTCTCCTTTTGTCTCTTTTCCTGTTTCTTTGCCTCCCTATGTATGTGCATTCATAGGGAGCATAGAAAAGCATGTATTTACCTCTCTAGTTAATGAGTCTTGTTCTGAGCAAGGGGTATATAAATAATCTGTCCTACTAACCAAAATTAATAATCGATTTCTCACTCCTTTGTGTATGTGTTTTAGTAAATTATCTGGTTGTTATTATTATTATCATATTTGAGTTATCCTTTATTTTTCCCAGCCATGGAGTTGTAGTTTGGGGCTAAAGTAATGGAAAAGGAATAAAGTAAAATAGGTAAATGATCTCTTCAGTCTTTTTAAAGTGTGAATTTAGTAAAAGAATATCTTTTTGTTTGTGTGTGTGTGTAGTAGTGTTCCAAAATTTTCTTGGATTTTTTTCAAAGCTAATATTTTAACACTCTTGCCAGGAAGAAAAAACAAATGCAAGCACAAACTGCTGTTATGAAAACATCACTCTTCTAATTCCAGGCTTGTTTTTAGTGTCCCCTTGGGTGCCATTCTCCCAGCACCATAGGTTTCTCTTCTGTTCTTGCGATTTGTGTTGATCATGTGTGCGTGGCCTCTATCATCATCCTGTAGGTCAAGGAAATAAGCAGCACTGGTAAATACTTTTCTTGACATAAATACCACTAAACTTTGAGTTAGGCAAACAAACAAAAAATCCATGTAAGGTTAAACTTACTGATATAATCATTCTAGCAGTACTCATCATTTATATTTCTATCATAGATGGGGAAAAATCTTAGGAAAATAAAATTAAATAAAGTTTGGATGACATGCCAATACTACAGATAATTTTGTGAACAATTTTTTGTGTCCAATTTAAACAGTAAATTATCAAAAGTCAAAACAAGGTTGGGGAGGGGAGAAGAGGAAGAGAAATCTCAATCTAGTCCATACTGTTAGCCAAGATTTATTGGTTAACCCACACACAGTTAGTTCCAATGCATTTTTTACACAGACACACACACGCACAGACACAGACACGCACATTAGTTGAGGCAGAAGTACATTAAGTATCCACAGTTACTGCAACTACCTTTCTCACTATGTAGGCATACATTGAAACCAAATATTAATGTTCAGTGTGTTACCTATATCCTTTCCTAATATCTGTGATGGCTTCCTCAAAGCAGCAATATTAAAACAGGTTTATGCAGCAGCAGCAGAAACTCCATGTCCAGACCTTCACTGATGCCCACTTTGTTCACCCTGTTATCACCAAAACTGACTCTAGCTCCTAAGTTTGCATTTGTTTGATGAGTACAATTGACAGCTACTGAGTTATTTATAGCCCCAAGGCCTCTCATATCATCATGTGCCTGGACTTTCAAGGCCCCTGATATCACCCCAAGCCCATACTCCTCTATGCTCTATTTTTTACTTTAGGGTCATAGACAGTTCTTTCTATACAGAATAAGTAGTTGTTATCACTGTCTGTTATTCAATATGTGTTTATATTCGAATATTCTTGCAACCATAGGCATTACATTACCCAACTGCATTGCACTGAAGTGTGAAGGGGTTAATCCTGCTACAGTCTGAAAAAATATTGACTCTTAAACTACTAATAACATTTCTTCTCCCTCCCTTCCCCTCCCCTTTCTTTTATATTTTCCCCTTCCATTTCTTTGGGGTTTCTTTCAATGCTGTTTACTTTAATCTTCTTCATGCTGTTTCTATGGGAATATGGGTCTATGGAAAATAAAGGAATAATGTTCCATTACTTTACTGAAACAGTACCAAACTATTTTAATAGATAAGCTTATACAAAATTATTAAGAAATTATGTCTCCCCTTTGTATTCAAGGCCTGAAAAATGGGAAAGTTATTAAATGTTTTAAAAAACTGGCCTATAATAAGAAAACAAGTTGTCTTAAGATCCTTTGAAGTCATGTTGAATTGTCTTAATTTTCAAGAGCTTTTTATATTAATATGTATCTAATACCATAATAATTTGGTTCTGATTCACCGAACGAATTGCTGTGTAGATAGAACTCCATGCAGCAGTAATTTCACACTAATAACAGTAAAAACGTTGGGTTGAGGAAACAGGAAGAACTGATAGTTGCTCAGTGGAAGCCTTATAAGGTCCAGGGGAAACAGTATTTTCTAAATTTTGTTGAAAAGAATATCCAGCAGGAAACAAAAAAGAGATGATACTTTTAGTCTGGTCATACATTTGTTGGAGAAAATAGTAGCTCTGAGCTAGGGTAATGAAACAGTAGCGTATTCCCTTAACTTTAGTCCAGCATAAGATTTTAGTTTACAAAATGTTGATCAGATTACTCCATACAGTACTAAAATTCAATGCAAATATTAGATCTTGCTAACACCTACGTATTCTAGCATTCATAAGACTCCTCTGCCAATTACGGCTGGTTTTAAATGGGATGGATTCTATAATTCTATTCTAAAACTATTTGCAAATGGCCACATCAATGCTGTAATTTTCAGTTGCAAAAAAATTGAATATGTAGGCAGTATAAAGATTATCATGTTAAAGTTATTGTTTATATGTTTGTTATTCCAATGAAAACGCAAAATTGCACCTACTTTGTTAACCTGCGAGAAAGCCAAGTCATTGTAAATCTGGTGTTTTCATTAAAAATCCTAGAGAAATGAACAGTCTATTCCTACTATGCATATGCTAATGCTTGCCATGGGGCCAATGTTCAAAGGTTCAGAATGAAAATTTAGATGAACCTGAAGATCATGTGAGTTTTCAGATGGTGAAGGTAGGGAGAAGAAATAAGCCTGTAATTTATAATGGAAAGTCTGGACAGAATTGCTGAACAAGGATTAATGAGAGGCCAGCTTCTAGATAGATGGAAAGATGATTCTGGAAAGATGTTAACACAAGACCATGATGATGAGACAGAGGAAGAGACAGGCTTGTGGGGACATAGCAGGAACAGGGCTGCTCCACAAGGGAAGACGAGCCAGTAGCTGAGGCTGATCACAACAAAGGGAAAGGGCAGTGACTGGAGTAGCAAGGGGCACAGTCACAGGGTATCCAAACAAAGCTGGTTCACATCAATGGTCTAGTGATCTTCAAACAAGGTGAGGAAACAAGGTGTATCAAGGGTTCACCCAGCAAGTCCAGTCAACAAGTCAGGACACCAGGAGACAGGAATAGAGACAGAACTGGCAACTGGACTATTTATTTAGCTCAGGCAAGACCTGGGAGCCTGAGCCCCACCACTACTGCAGCTGTGAGTGGAGGTCCTAGGTATTACTGATGAGGGTAGGTAAGGCCTGTTGGTGCATACTGGACTCCGACAAACCCAGTGGAAATATTTTAAATCTGGGAGTTAGGTCTTCATTCCGTGAATTACTTCTGTTACAAACACGTTTTGTGATGGTGTCCAGTTTTGTAGAATAATTAACAGCTTTCCATAACAGTGTTCATTCTTTTACCTCTAATCACTTTGTGATGATGTCTATTAGTTCTAAACATTCACTCATTCAAATCTACACAAGTATATTCACAAAAATAATATATAAAGAAGAATGTGACAGCAAATATAACAGAAGTTTTTATCTTAGAAGGATTTTCAACTGCCTTTTGCCCACATACTAATAAATCCTACAACCAGTTGTGTAAGAAAACAATTGATGTTGTACAGCATCCCTGTCATTAGCTGAATCATATCTTGTACACATAGAGTGCTATATAATGCATTCACTTAATAGAAATCTCGGTGTAGCACTGCAAGTTATTTTTCAAGTAATAATTTTTAAGCCTTTTGAAATTATTTTCTTTTTTGGTTTTTTTTCAGCTTTTTCTTTTAAATAGCTATACACCACAATACAGAACTATAGTGAGATGTGTATATTTTGAAAGTAACTCTGATCTTCAAAGAAGACAGTGGAGATGTTCCACATCTTTAGTGCTATTTACATTATCCAAAATTTATCTCTTCATGTGTTTTATGATTAAAAATGAGTGGAAAACACCAGATATGAAAATAAAGCATTCATTTTATTTTTTTAGTGATAGCGATCTTGCTCTTTAATACAAATTTGCGTATTTAAGCCTATCATAAGGAATTTAACTTATTTAACTATATTTTTCTTTAATGATACCATTCTTCATTGCCACGAAACTGTAAATAAGACAACAGAGATGTCCATTTTGGATGACACATATAATATGAAGGCATAAAGACCTGGAAAAGGAGAAATTTACATAACTTGAGTTCCTTAGAAATTAGGCATCTAGAATAAATGACTCATATAGAATCCCTCTGAAGACAATGAAAGACAACTTCAGGGAGAAATGTATCCTTTCTTGTAACAACTCTAAAAACCAGATGACTCCCTCTTCCTTACACTTGCTCTCTTATTTCTTTACTAGAAGGAGAACATTTACCTTAGTCTAGATATAAATTGTTGGTGTCTGAAATTAGATAAGTTGGATTTCTCCTGGATGCATTCACCATGTACTGGTTATGTTCTTAGACAGAAGTAAGCTTTCAAATAAGCATCAGTTATGATTCATTGCTTTTGTTTACTTGTTTTTGTTATAAGTAAAAAATGCTTCCAAAAAAATGCAGAATATTATTGATAACCTACCACTGGTTAAAAGAAGGCAAGATCAGCATACTTGAATTTTGTTTTGTTATTAATTGGGTTTTTTTAAAGGTTTTGTTTGAGCTAGTGACCCTAAAATCTTTGTATAATTGAGAGAAACAAGTATTTTCATTATGCATTATTTACCATAATTTTAGATCTTTATGGTAGGATGAGCTGAGTGTACACATAAACATTTGGGTACATGAATTTCATCTGGTGTACCCTATTCACTAACACATGCACAGGGAAGAAGAGGATGGAGGAAAACATTACACAAGTATTCATTGTATACCTATGTGGAAGCAAAGGAAGCCTGTAGATCTTGGTCCAAAAATCATGGAGAGCAATGGGTAGGTGGTCACTGACAAATGCAAGATTTAGATCAAACTCTTTAAGTGACCATAGATTTTGCAGAACTGGTGTACTGTTAATATTAGCTTCTTTATGGGAAGGATGTGTAAGGGCTTATTTGCCCTGCATTAATCCAAGGGGGATATCTGGGAGGATGAGAGAGGCACATCCTGTTTAAAAGTGCTTCAGTGATTCCTGCTATTATGCAGATTTACTCCACTGTTCTTGCAGAATGACATTCAAAAAGCAAACAAATACTAAATAGTGTGAAAAAGAGCATGATGAGTACCAAATTTTTGTCTATTGTTGAACTTGTTTCTTTGTTCCAGAAAACTTTCTGAGTTAATTTCAGCCTGATGACATATATGTCTTATTTTGGAAAGGCAAAATTATCTAACTTATGCTCTGCATCATACAATGATTCCCCTCTAAAACTAGGAATAACATGATATATGTCTACACAAGGATCTGTCTCAATATTTTTTCTAAGAGTTTAAAAATTCTCAAAACCAGTGTGACTTTAATTTTAATATATGTCTTTTCCATTGGTAAAACAGGATCTCCTTATCTACGATGGCGTTACCGCATTGGTGGATAAGGGAAGAGCAACTGACATCATCTACCTGGACTTATGCAAAGCATTTGACACTGTCCCACATGACATCCTGGTCTCTAAATTGGAGAGACATGAATTTGATGGATGCAACACTCAATGGATAAGAAATTGGTTGGATGGCCACACTCAAGGAGTTGAGGTCAACGGCTCCATGTCCAAGTGGAGAGCAGTGACTAGTGGCATTCATTAGGTGTCGGTACTGAGACTGGTACTATTTAACATCTTTGTTGATGACACGGATGGGGGATTGAGTGCACCCTCAGAAAGTTTGTCGACAACACTAAGCTGTTGACATGCTGGAAGGAAGGGATGCCATCCAGAGGGACTCAGACAGGCTAGAGAGGTGAGCCTGTGCGAACCTCATGAAGTTCAACAACTTCAGCAAGGTCCTACAACTTGGTATGGGCAATCCCATGCACAAAAAAAAGGCTGGGCAATGAGTGGATTGAGAGCAGCCCTGAGGAGAAGGACTTGGGGTGCTGGTTGATGAGAAGCTCAACATGGGTCAGCAATGTGTGCTCACAGCCCAGAAAGCCAACTGTATCCTGGGCTGCATCAAAAGAAATGTGGCCAGTGGGTTGAGGGAGGTGATCCTGCCCCTCTGCTCCGCTCTGGTGAGACCACACCTGGGGTACTGCATCCAGCTCTGGAGTCCATAGCACTGGAAAGACATAGACCTGTTAGAGCAGGTCCAGAGGAGGGCCATGAAGATGATCAGAGGCCTGTAGCACCTCTCCTATGAGAACAGGCTGAGTGAGTTGGGGTTGTTCAGCCTGGAGAAAAGAAGGCTCCAGGGAGACCTTATAGCAGCCTTACAGTACCTAAAGGGGTCTACAGAAGATACAGGGAGGGAGTCTTTATCAGGGACTGTAGTGATAGAAAGAGTAGTACTGGTTTTAAATTGAAAGAGAGTAGGTTTAGATTCAATGTTAGGAAGAAATTCTTTACTGTGAGGGTGGTGAGACACTGGGACAGGCTGCCCAGAGAAGTTGTGGATGCCCCCTCACTGGAAGCGTTCAAGGCCAGGTTGGATGGGGCTTTGAGCAACCTGGTCTAGTGGGAGGTGTCCTGGCCCCCAGCAGGGGTGTTGAAAGTAGGTGATCTTTAAGGTCCTTTCCAACTCTAACCATCCTATGATTCGATGATCCTATGTTTTACGTATTAAACTGAAAGATTAAATAGCAAGTCTAATCTGGTATGTAGTTTAGTGGAAATTCAGCAAAATCCAAGGGCAGTGAATAACATGAAAAAATATGTTTTTTAAAAAAATATTTCTAGTGGAAGTATTCCAACTAACACATGTTTAAAAGGTTCTAGATGCAAGAATAAAAAAATGTAGTCATACAATAATTAACTTTGATGCACAGTAAGTTCTTTAAATGCAATCATTGTTATTACATTATTTTTTTTTGCCCAAAGAATATGGCTTCTTATAATACTTGAACACTTGAACAGACACAACATGTAGATTTGATGGGTCCATTCAAAATAGGATTCTGTATTTGTTAAAAAGGGTTTCTAAATAAATTAATTAAAAAAGCACACAATAAACCAAAACAAAATATGTGACCACAGTCTGCCTGCTTCAAGATTCCTGATCAAAAGGACACATGTTATGGTAACACAACAGCAAGACCTAATTCACAGGCAAAATTACTGTGAGAGAATACAGTAGCTAACCTATTAGCACTGTACTTGGTGCTTGATACCCTGGAGACTTGCATCTGGTAAATGAATCATGGTCACAGAATTGGTTCATAGATTGCCCTGTGATGGTAGGCATTGTTTAATTGCTAGCATGTTTAATCAAGTCTTGGGAGATGAAGACACGCTACAGGAGAGTTTTCAGACATCTGTGCCCTCCCATTTGCTTTAGGGCTCTGGCCCTATTTAATTTAGTAACTCCTTATGTGGTCTAGGCCAGAAGTTTGCTTTTCCTTTTCCTGCAAATAATTCAACTGTTAAGTTCATGGGTCAGTCCTGCAGTTTTTACAGACGACAGTGTTTACTTTGCAGAATCAAACGCTTAAATGAAAGAAAGAGACCAGTCCAAATACAGACTTCCACTAACTGCATTATATACATGCAAATATATAACCTGGTATATAAAATAGAAAGGAAACTTTACGTCCTTTTAAATGTTGGCTAATTTGAGGGAAAAAGAATACTTCAAAGGCAGGATTGCTCTGAAGGATCATATGGATTATTACTGAATTGCTGCTCGTAAATTCCCACATGGAATTCTTCAAAGAAGAGAAGAGAATCACTGATCATTGGGGCTCATTGTGACATCTATATGAAACTGCTGTAATGAAACTCCAAAATATATTAAAAAAAAAACAAAACAAAACCAAAAACCCCCAACTTATTTCAGCTTAAAAAAAAATCTTAGACTCAGCACATCATTAGGCAAACTGCTTAGGCCTGCAAATGTCTCCAGTAGATGGGGAGTAATGTAAAAATTCAGAGAAAAAAATTTAGCGAACAAAAGAAATCACATACTGACAGTTGCAATTATCAGAGTGAATGAAGGCGAAATTTAGCAATCCAGATTGAATTTATTTTCAAATTTGGGGAGTATTAGTATGAATGGTTAATATTTTGAAGCTAAAATAAGTAAGATTTATTAAACCCATTATCACCGAACTTTGGGATTTTATATTTTTGTCACTCATCGAATTTATTGAATTTCACAATGAAAAATACCTTTAACAAGACCTGTCAGAAGTAGAATACTATATTAGATTTTTTTTTCATCTAACCCCGTGTGTTTCTCTGTTTCAGTCCCTAAAATCCACTGTTGTAACTTCCGGGCCAGATTTCACTCAGGCTTATGACCCTATTCACTATAGCTGACAAATCAATGTATTACTGTTGCTTTCTGTTCTTTAGTTGTTCGCTAGAACAAAGCTGTCAAGCATACAGCAGGAACTCCAGGGCATTCCTCTTGGAAATGCAGCTCCAATAGCTGATTTTGCAAGCCATTATATAATCATGACATGTCTGACTATACCCAAATCCCGATCACTTTATCAGATACTATTTTCCTTATCAATACTTTTCTATTTCTGCAGATGATTTTACCATTTGGTCATTTGGTCATGTCACTCCAGTCTTCAAAAAGGGCAAGAAGGATGACCTGGCAAACTACAGGCTGCTCAGCCTCACCTCCATCCCTGGAAAGATGATGGAAGTGCTTGTTCTGGGCATCATCTCCAAGCATCTGGAGGAAAAGAAAGTTATCAGAACTAGTCAACATGGATTCACCAAGAGGAAGTCCTGTCTGACTAATCTGATAGCCTTCTACCATGGCGTGACTGGATGGGTGGATGAGGGGAGGGCAGTGGATGTCGTCTACCTTGACTTCAGCAAGGCTTTTGACACTGTCTCCCACATCATCCTCACAGGCAAGATTAGGAAGTGTGGGTTATATGAATAGACAGTGGGGTGGATTGAACAGTGGCTGACAGATAGAGCTCAGAGGGTAGTGGTTAGTGGTGCAGAGTCGAGTTGGAGGTCAGTAACAAGTGGTGTTCCTCAGGTGTCAGTACTGAGTCCAATCCCGTTCAATATATTCATCAATGACCTGGATGAAGGGATAGAGTGTACCATCAGCAAGTTTGCTGATGACACTAAACTGGGAGGGGTGGCTGACACGTTGGAAGGCTGTGCCGCTATACAGTGTGACATGGACAGGCTGGACAGTTGGTCAGAGAGGAACCTTATGAAGGTCAACAAGGGCAAGTGTAGGGTGCTGCACCTGGGGAGGAATAACCCATGCATCAGTACAGGTTAGAGGCTGACCTGCTGGAGAGCAGGTCTGTGGAAAGGGACCTGGGAGTCCTGGGGGACAACAGGATGACCGTGAGGCAGCGATGTGCCCTGGTGGCCAAGAAGGTCAATGGCATCCTGGGGGGCAGCAAGAAGAGCGTGGCCAGCAGGTTGAGGGAGGTCATCATCCCCTTCTACTCTGCCCTGGTGAGGCTGCATCTGCAGTATTGTGTTCAGTTCTGGGCTCCCCAGTTCAAGAAGGACAGGGAACTGCTGGAGAGGGTCCAGCAAAGGGCTACTAGAGATGATTAGGGGATTGGAGCATCGTTTTATGAGGAAAGACTGAGGCATTTGGGTCTCTTTAGTCTAGAGAAAAGAAGACTGAGGAGGTATCTTATCAATGCTTATAAATACTTAAAGGGAGGGTGCCAGGTAGGTGGCAACAGTCTTTTTTCAGTGGTGCCCAGTGATAGAACAAGAGGTAATGGGCGCAAACTTGTACAAAGGAAGTTCCATCTAAACATGAGGAGGAACTTTTTTACTTTGAGGGTGGCAGAGCACTGAAACAGGCCACCCAGAGAAGTTGTGGATTCTCCCACACTGGAGACCTTCAAAACACTCCTGGACGCCGTCCTGTGCAACCTGTTAGAGGTGACCCTGCTGTGGCAGGGGATTGGACTAGATGATCTCCAGAGGTCCCTTCCAACCCTGACCATTCTGTGATTCTGTGATTTTTTAATGATCAGTTGCTCTTTCCACAGACTACATTAGAAAAACTGAAAGGACTGCTGTGACCTTGTTGCATAGTGGTCTATGAAATACAGGAAACAAGATTTTTCTGAATTATGTGATCTTTGTACTAAAATATGCCTGTAGTGAACTAATACTTGAGCAGTAGTTAAATCAGCAGTTAGCACCTCAGCAGGTTATGGCACTGTTTTATTCTTTCAGTACTCATGCAGACATCAAAAGCTCTTTCCTAAGGTCATATACTTGTTTCTTCTTTTGGTTTTGTTTGGTTTTTCGGTTGTGTTTTGGTTTTTATTTAATCTAGCTGGTGTGTTCTCCTTAGAGGGAAAATAAATCACTTAATATTAAAAATGCATGGAAAAATTCATTCAATAGCAATTTTTAGTTTAAAAAAAAATCACAACCTCAACCTGAAAATACAAAACCATACTTGTGTGTAACAGAGAAATTACGACCCACTTGCCAAATGAAATTTAATTTCTTACATTTTCAGAGTAAGAAAAAAAAATATATTCTTCTTTTCTCAATTTAAGGTACAGATGTAAGGTTTCACAGTTCCAGTTGTGAGCATTCATCATCAGTTGTTATAGTCAAACTTTCCTACTTTTTGGTCTAAAGTCTAATTAATTTTTGAACTGGCAGAATTCCAACAGGAATCATCCCTACTTTTAGAAGAGTCAATAGACATATTACTACAGAATCCATGTGACATCAGAGACTGAAGATTAAGTTTCTAGTTTAATTCTAGTTTGAAGCAGAGACTAGGACAAAGAAAATTTGCTGATTGCTGGCTTTTGTTGATGTGAGATCACACCTCATATTTCAAATCTAAGTGGTATAGATTATTCAATGGTGTTATCTTAGATTTTCTTCTTTGATTTAATGATACACAAATAAATCTGTCTCTCTCATATTCTGTTTCATTCACATTGGATGTGTCATGCATTTTTCTGTAACAGTTGTAAAATCAGTTACATAATCTCTCATAATTTGAACCATATAGCTAAACACTTAAAAATATCTCTGTATTTAACTTTTCTATCAGTCCTTATCAATCACCAGTTATTTTGCGCAACACCAGAAATTCTTTATTTAGTGTATATGAGCTAGATACTTATTGCAATGGGCAACATCTTTTAAGTCTTTCATATATTGGTCAGTCTCTGATGTCCTAATACCACCTAGTTTCAAAATACTATAAAAGGTATTAGGCAATGATTTAGAAGGATTCAGGATACTTTGAGAGTGGGAAGATGTCTTTCTCTTTTTTTTTTACAAACACTCTTGCTTGCTTTCTCTTTTTCTGCAGAGATAATTTGATCTTTTATCAAGAATGGGAGCTTGGAACTTCCCTTGAGGGTTGTTACTCTCTTGCTGGAGACTATTGCACAGAAACATGAAAATCTCCCCAGGGGGAATCCTTTTGGTATGAGAAACACTATCCTAGTACAGATTAATTCCTCTCCTAATATCAATTGATTGCACACTGATTTCCCAGTGCTCTGTTTTGTTCCAACATTTTGCCAGGGAAAAGAAGAAATATTGCAGCTGGGGTTAGGTAGAACAGAGGGAACTACTGAGGGTTTTGAGTTCTTCCCTGTATTGCAGTGGAAAAAGCAGTAGCAGTGCCATGCTTAAAGGAAAGAAATATAAGAAAAGCTAATTATGATATAACAGGCTTGACCTGTGCAGGGTCCAATATGGCAAGGTCAAGCAAAATGAAGCAAAGCCATAAAGGTATCAGCATGTGTATCTCAGCTACTTCAGCAGTATGTGCATCAAAGGATTTTGCTCCTTGGAATTCATATAATGCAGAGCTGCACAACTACCAGTATATTGCCTAATTTCAATGTGAATCCCTTTTGTAAACTAGATGTTGACATTTTTATGATATACTTCTTATAACGTACTGAAAAGATTTCAGTTTGTACTCAAAGTATCTTCCCTGTGCTTCAGCCCGTTGCATCAGGCTTTTTTCTCTTTCAAGGTGATTCATCACATTAAACATTAGCCTTTGATGTGGACTCCTCACAAGGGATCTCTAAAAAATCTTATCAAGCAATGTTTACTGCACCTCTCCATCATTCTGGCAGCTTGATTTACACTGAAATCCAACAAATTAGCAAGGCATGGCCTTTACTTTAAAAAAAAAAACAAACCCACAACCCAATTGTTGTGTTAATCGAACCATACTTTTCCAAATCTTCACTTTAATAATAGTTTCTAAGACATAGAATTGCTGTGAGTATAACTGATCTATAAATTCTTTGAGTACCTTAAGTTTTTTTTTTCAGTTTATGATATTACATTTATTCAGTGCTCCTGGAAACTTTTCTTCTACCATTTCCACAACAAATAGTAATCCGGATTCAGTAGTTTCTTTTCCCATTTGTTCACTTTGCTCAGTTGTAAAGACCTATATAAAGTAGCAAAACAGCATTTGCTTTTTCTTGTAGCTTATCACTTATCTAACACCATGTATGTACATAAATATGTAAACATTTATTTACATAAATATGTAAAATAATATATAGAATGCCATTACCAAGTATGTAAGGGTGTCTGTGGCTTTTTTTTTTTTAAGAGTGTCTCTATTTTTCATTGTATTAACACATGATACTCTTTGTCATAAATGCATTCTTTCTTGACTTTCCTCATCTTTGAAGTGAAACCATCACTACAGTAATAAAGTAAGAATAATTATTGTGGAAGACCATATACACAGACTGGTAAGAACAGAGTGTATTCTCTCTATAAACAGCGTTGAGTGTAACTAGCTACAATGTGCTGCTTTTCTCCCATGCATATTGAAGAACTTTTTAATGGCAGGTAATACCACTGCCTTCCTGTATGAATAATATACATGAATCACAAAAGGTAACTTGCTTGTCCAAAGATGTGCTATCAGAACAGTGATGGTGAAAGTATTACAGGGTACTAAAACTTGGATTTTCTTTGTTTCTATGTCAATGTGAAATCTTACTTCCCTCTTGCAGAAAAGGTAGTGACAGCTTCATTTTTCCCTTACAACCACATAGATCTTAGGAGATGATGAGCAGCAGAAGGCCATGTAGGTTATTCTGGAATGTGTGAAAAGGCATTAAAGACCTATGATTACACAACTGAATTGAGCTACAAATAGCTGAGCTCCAAGACAGAAACTCAAATATGAAGTTTCTTGAACTGTGTCCCTTTGTGGCAGTTACAAGTCTCTTGTCTGTGATGAAGGTTTCACAGCGCTGAAGTTCTAAAAACATATTTTGGGTGCTGTTTTTATTTGCCTCTTTTTTTCCAAAACACATGCAAAGAAATTATTTCTGTATTTCTGAATTATAAAGTTAGTCAGACTGAGAAGTATGACATTTTAAACCAGTTTCATTTACTTAACATGTCATTGCTTTAGCATATTCTGATTTAAAACCTAACCTATATACTGCATAACTTCAATTTCCAGCTTTCAGATTGATGGTATTTTCATCATTAAATGATACTGTCTTATATATAGTGGCTGTTCATTTACTGGAAAGAAGTTCAGAGCAAACTGTTCCTGTAGTTGTTTAAAGAAAATGAAAGAAAATAATGTTTTACTAATGCTTGGAATACACACTCATGTCTAGTGATAGCACAGCTGTTATCCATGACATTTTCTTAGGAACTGAAAATCCCATGATCAGTGTTCTGACCACCTTACAAACATATTTTCTCATACATATTCTTGTCTCTTCTTTCTTTTATTCATTGCAGTAAAAAATAAATACCATATATTAATTCCTAGATGGTGTAACATATTCTTTGGATTAGTCCTTTCGTGAGCCATTTTCCTTTATGTATTATAGACACAGTCAGACTCCTGATGTAGCAAATTGCTCTGGATTTTTTTTCTTACATTTGTTACAGGAAAGATAATCAGTATACAGCTTCCGTTTTATTTCTTCATTTGAGTATTGATCACACTGCACTTTGAATCTGCTGCTGCTTTGCTCCTTGATATCCTGATAACGTTTTATCTGCCTGGAGATTTTATTGCAGTGTTTCAACTCTCGTGCAATATATCCTTTTGATTTTTCTTTTCATATCACAGAGTAGTGTGGAACATGTGCAACAGCTTTATAAACAAGGAAGTGGTGAATATTTCGGTTTGGATGTTGTTGTAGCTACATGCAGCATAGCATTAGGTATTTGAATTATTGTTCCAGAGGTGCATGATCTAAGCTCATCATGCATGATTTCACTGAAGGCGCTTGGTGAGCATACACTGCCTTTCTAGCATTTTCTGTACATGATAAAGGAAAACGTGAAAAATAAGAAAAAAGACCCACTGAACATATGTGTGTCTAATCTACTTGACCTGGTTTTATCAAGTGCTCTTGTTAAGCTACTACAGCTCAGATCTGTCAGAATTTCTGTTTAACATCTCAGTTCATTTTCAGAAATAAAAAGAAATGCACTCAAATAAATTTAGTCACAGGAAATTTTCTACAATTTATAGAAATAAGAGAAAGACAATAACCGATGGACTATTTCTGTGTCCAAATTTATTGGATTCCAATGAGTTTTTAAAGAAAAGACTGCAGCAAAGAAGAAATCATGGCTGAACTGCTTTCTTCGTGCAACTACTGATCTTTATGTATGGTCAATGTAGATGAAACTCATTCCAGTAATCATTCCTTTTCTAAATAGTCACAGAAGTTAATACACCTACTGACATATAGGGGGAAGGCTGCATTCATTTTTAATTATATGCTGAAAATTAACAATATAACCTTTTCATTGAATATGATTTAGTGGACTCTTTGAATATGATGGTGCGAAAAAAATACAGTGAAAAGTCACTGGAACCAATTGTTGTATAACGTGTAACAATATGAAACATTTTTCAAAGGAGTTTATTTAAATGTGCGATAGCAGCTTTTACTGCTCATAAAATGCCTTATGCAGTTGTACCTATCATGGATGCCAATACTAGAACATATTCTGCTAAGTATTTCAAAATAAATTTGCATGGACTGAGATTCCATAAGCAGTTTTGTCACCTGAAGTCCAATTAGGTGAGATTTACAGGCTGAAGTTCCAGAAACAGTAGGCAGGGAAACCTTGCCTAATTTCCTGTTCTTGGGATGGTACTGAGCTTATCAAAAGTAGACATAAACCATGTAAACAATGTGGGCATCTACATAGATCTATTCATTCAGAAACCTCTATATGCGTGTTGGAGATCATTAGGTTGTGTGATAGGAGGCTTGCCTCTGCACACACAAAGGAGCATGGAAGAACAGTCACAGGCAGGAGAATCAGAATAATCTAATCAGAAATGTGAGCACTTCATCCCAGCTTCTCTCATGGCTGTTACAGGAAAGCCATCACCCCCATGATCTGGGTATGAAACTTGTTAAGATAAATCAACAGGAGCAGCTCTCTTGATCATCTTTCAGGCTAAGCAGTGTTACTGACCAGTGTATGGAACTCATGGGATTTAAGGGAATGTCATCTCTGGACTGTGCAAGACTCGTTATGGTATTTTTAGGGTAGGTAAAGGGAGGGATAAAGGTGGTTTGGGAGAAGAACAAGCATGGGAATAAAGGGGCAAGGGAATAAAAGGGGACAGTTTACATGCTGATAATCAATATGCTTCTTGGTCATGCCCTGTACCTGGTTACCAAAGACTGTTCTGCCTTCTTATTGAATCCCATTTCTAACTATTTTCCTGGTGAGGGGACTGTGTATTCTGTGTGTGTGTGCTTGTGTGTGCACATGCATATGGAGGTCAAAGTACCAGTAACTAGAATAAGTCCCTGGGTCACAGGGGCCCAAGTGATTCCAGGACTGGCAGATAGAGCAAGTGAGGTTATGTACATCAGTGTGTCATCACTAGTGAGTATCAAGATGGACTAACCAGTAAGCAAAATAAATGGCTTGGAAACAATGAATTGAGGTGGCTATAGGTCAGGGCTAGATATGTGTGTATCTCTGAGTTAAACAGATGGAGAACTCGGCTACTGGAGGGACCAGGATCCAGACAAGCTTCTAAGGGACTGTAGGATCCGGGGACTGACCGAGACACTTATTCACACGTGGGTATCTGTGCGTGAGACAACTGGACGTGCAAGGATCCAGGGCCAGCTACTGGATGGACTTATAGTCCAAGGTCAGCTATTGTAGGATCCATATTTATGTACCTTGGCAGGGATATTGGAACTAGATGATCTCTAAGGTCCTTTCCAACCTAAACCATTCTATGATACTTATATGTGCATATATTTCTCAATAAGGGACATTCATCCTGATCAGCCAGAGTGGGAAACAGGATGAATTTGTCATTGTTGCCTGTGTTTCCTTGAGAGCTGAATGTTTTTGTGTGAAATGATAGGCAGCTTTGTATATATTTACATACATATTGTATATGTGTGCTTGCATATGTGCTTGTTGGAAATATGTGCTCAGACTTGCTACTGGTTGGATGTGGCGGCATGGAGCTGCAGCAGCTAGGCCTCTATTGGGCTGAAGGATTTAGCAACCCTTGACAAGGAAAAATGAAAAATGGAGTTTTGTGGAAAATGTGGGTTTTCTCATCAAAAAGAGTACAATTAACACAGATCAGATAAACATCTCCACATTTATGTTCATTCTCCTTTATAAAGCATGAATGCTAAGACTAACTCAACTAACTCAAGTGCAGATTGCCACACTTAGCCACTTAAAAGCAATTCAGTGAGGTACTCATCTCCAAAACTATGATTGCACCTCTGAGCTGTAGTGTAGATTTCCATCTCTCCCACACTCCATAGGAGATACATTTCCAAAGTGTAATGCACCTTATCCTAACATAGATGCCTACAACACTTGGTGTGAGCTATCTTCTGGACATTCTTATTCCTTCCCTTTGAGGATGAGGTTAGCCTAGAAAAATAGCTTTAGTAGATGTACTAATTTTAAACAACTAAAAAAGATGAACCACTGCTCCCAAGACACATGCTTAAACGTTTGCCACTGAGTGCTCAGGTGACAAATTCTGTTGCTTCGCTTAAGGTATTAAATGGTAATGATACTAATTATATTTTTTATTATTATTTAATATACTCTACAAAGCAAAAGATACACCCTACTAAAATATTATTTCTGCAGATTGATAATTCTAGATAATGCATTGTGCTTTCTATTTTAGATTTTGGGGAATGCTGTGTCCCTCTTACATGTACATTTAGATCAGTCACTGTCATGTTTTGTTCTCTGGCTAGCATTTGCTGTATTTGTTAACTGTATCATTACCTTGGACCACCAGATATTGTTTTCTATCTTATTATTTCTTCCTTTTCTGCCTACCACTGCAGTTCTAGCTTTGGAGAGCTTATTCATAAGGACAGTAACCTTGCTATCAATGCTAGACCCTAGGAACTGGAAAAAAAGAAACTTCGGGAAAATATACGCCAGACATGGACAGATTTTTTACAGGGACAGAAAAAATTGTCCTTTAACCTGAGGGTGACCTCATTTCTAATTTTTCTGTCTGTAAGACAAATCTTCTCAACAAAGTGATTATGCAATTTTTTAATATGGGAAAAGCAATGTAGTTTACCCAAACCTTTTTCCTGGAAATAGCTGAAAGCTCAGCTATAAATAATAAATAAAGAAATAAAGATCTGGAATAAAAAAAATCAGCCTAAGCACTGAAAGTCTGACACACTTGTAAGCACCTGAAAATAGTGTTCTATAATGGAAAGTATTAGTCAGTCTTAACTATAGATCTTGTTGCCAGTTTCAGTGGTCATCCTTTCCTTAGTGAAAAGGAATGACATGGAGAAAGGCTTGGAAAAAAATGGAGGCAGCTTTATTCATTTGGAAAGAAAAGAACAAAGAGTAATGAAAATAAATACAAATAATATATTGTTTCACTTGGGAAAAAAAAAAAAAAAAACACAAACAGAAGATGTCAAATTATTGCTCAGACTGCTAGTTTTCAAATTTGCTAGTTTGTCATGTGTCCTTTAATTCTCTGGTATACTGTCTAGTCCTTCTATTTTCTGTAGTTGAGTTTTAACAACTAGTTGAGATGGTGCCTTACTTATATATTTGGGTATTAATTCACATGGCTTTTCCAGATTTATTTTTTTTAAATGAAAAGAATTTGGAAGAAGGAACTATAGTGATCATTCATCACCATCTGATGATCTGAAATTCTGAAGAAGCTCAGCAAGATCATTGAAAATTTCTGTAAAATAATCTATACATTTTATGTCTCATACAATGTGCTAAATGAGAATGAGGTGCTGAGAAATGGTTTTGATTTTTGCTGTTGTTGTTTCTAAATGTTTCGTATTTTATTTTTAAGATAAAACGGAGATACCCAGATGTGAACATTTTTACTGAGCAGCTGTGTTTGCTCTGTATCCCTTGTCTTTTTTCAGTTCATCCGTTCCTTATTCCTTGTTGCATTCCTTTGTTAGAGTAGATCTAAAATTAGACTGTAAAATAAAGCAAAAAAGAGGTCTTGACATGTCTATTTCCTTACGTGGCAGTACAAAGCACAAACTAAATAGGATAAAACCAGAAGTCTATTTAACCCATTATTCTATTTCTGAACAATGGCTGAATAGGAACTTGGAAATAGAAAATAGGAAATATAAATACAAAGAGAGTATCCAATAATCTTCCCTTTTGCACAGTCTCACATCTTCAAAATGTCAGTTCCTTAAGTATTGTCAAAGCTTGTATTAACTTTGCATCATACCTGTGTAAATTACGTTGTAACTGTTATGTAATTCTGACTGCAGTTATGAGAGTTTATCCATGTCAGTACAAGTGTTAATGAGTAGTAGCAGAGAAACTGAGCTTAATAGCTTGTGGACACCTCCATTATGGAGGATGACATAAACCCAGATGATAGTTATAAATCAAACAATTTTTAAATTTACTGTAGATCTGCAGCAAATCTATGCCTTGGAGCCTGGAAACTCTGAGTATCCTGTATCTGGGGATGTTCAAAGGCTTGCAGACTTTCTGATGTTCACCAGGAACTGAGTTTCTGTTGCAGACTGGCTCATCTTCTGGGTTTCTGAAATTCCAGAGAACCTCAGCTCTGCTGGGTTTCCCCAAACAGGCAGATAAAATTATGTGCTATACCTCTACCAGAAAAGTAAGTTATACTAGAGGACATTTCCAAGCCTGGAACTTAATCATTGTATTGTTAAATTATTCCTGTTGTGTATTTTGTCTCAGCCAACTAGTACTTTCCCAAAGAATCTCTGGGCCACGGACTATTTGAAACAGGTGGTTTGGATGTAGCCAGCCTGCTCTGGAGATTAAGAGAAATGAATTGTATGAACAATGATCATTCCGTGAGGGCTGACCTCAGTTTCTGAAAGTAGTGCCACATGCCATCTTTTTTTTTTTTTCATTCCTTAACATAGACGAAGCTACAAGATGTTCCACGTAAAAGCCCCGGTGACTGAGGATTAAGAGGTTACACACCAGAGCTACGATCCAGGACTAGGAGCTCAAAACCCTTCGTACAGGTCACTATGCTTTGCTGCTGCTGTGCTTCTTATTCAAGGGGGAAGAAAATCTAGAGAGACATTTTGCAGTTGTATTCTAGATCCCTTCATGAGTGGGTTTAATTCTGACTGGTACTTCACAGAAACTGATCTGTCTATGAGTTCATTGGGGTGCTACATGCTTTCCCCTGCTGTGTCGAGAAGTAACTGTGTAAAGGCCTTATTTGTTCCAAATCTCTGTGTGTACAAAAGGCAGCTGTTGCTAATAATTATTATAACTGCATGGTTGACTTTTCACTGTTCAGCTCTGCCTACACTTTGTGTGTAGAGTGCCTTCTACTATAAAATAGGATATTTTTTTTCCTTTATTTTTCCCCCTTTATTTTTTGTACTGCAAATGAAGGAGTTGAAAAGAGAGGATGAAAACAGGGGCATAATATACGTGCCCAGGTCAACAAAAAGCAAAAGCTGTAAGGACAAACTAAGTTCCACGGTGTTTGTGTGTCGGTGTTAATGGAAAAACAGGGCATTATTTTATGCAATGTATTTATGCAGCCAGCTGTAATGCCTAATAGTTTTTCTTTTTATAAGCCAGTATTGTTTCTCCCACACACTACATTTACTTGATAAAGTGAGGATGATTTTCTTAATTTGAGTTTAATGGTGTAGTGCAAAAAGAGGAACTTGTTCACTGCAAATGTGTTAGCTAAACTGTGATTGTGAGCATTCAGCTGTGAGCCTCTGGGTTCCACAGTCACAGTTCAATGTAAATATATGCTGCTGCTAAAAACTGATCCTTTAGGGGTGTGGGGGGCAAGGTTAATTTTCATCGAAGTTATTTACCTAATATAGCTCCCAGCAGGGCCTCGAGAGTACCGGTGCCAGCACAAGACAAGCAGAGGGAATAAACATTTGAGAAGGCAAGTAAAATTCTATTTTTATAAGGCACTTTTACTTATGATGCATTAAAGAGGATGGATAAAAAAATAATTCAAGCAGAAAACTATGTCTTAGATTTCCCAATTTATGTATATTTTTTAAATTTTACCTTCTTTTCCCAGAATCAAAATACTAATCTTTTTAGAGTTGTAATACTGTATATCACATTCCAAATTTGGTTGTAAATTAGTTCACTGTCCTTTTTAAAGAGGTTATCCTTCCAGTTTCCTCATAGCTATTCTGTCTGGCAAGTATAAGAAAGTTGTAGCTAGTATCTCACTCATTCTCATTTTCCTTCCTTTCCACACACTTCATAGGAAATAACAGACAACTAGCAGCTTCACTGCAAGTTACAGTCTGGTCTGAATAGATTGTCATGGCAAGGAAAAAATCTTAGAATTGTGCATAGTTAAAACATATCCTTCAGGATATATTAAAACATTACTCTAATGACCCAAATTCCAGTATATTAAATGGTACACATATTTAACAAAATGCTGTTTAATGTATATACTTACATACATGTATATATTTATATATGCACTGGAGAAAACGCATTAGATGACATTATTATAACTGACATTGAAGTGTTTTCTGACTTCTAAGAGCACAACTCAACAACCTTAACGTTTTATTAAGGTGTTTTATTGCATTTAATAAATCATCTTATGTACAGATAGGGCATTGTATTACACATTCAGTGAACCAAACAATTTGTTATTTATAGATTCAATAAATTCACCTTTGACCTGCTTTCCCTCAGGCAGTCTGATCAGACCTGGTTTTGGAAGACATCCAGCTTGGTGACTGGTGCTGGTATTTTAGCAGTGGGGTAGATTATTTCGTTTAGTGGATAGTGGACCTTGCAAAATTGGTGATTGTAAAGTTTAGCAACAATAATTCCTAACCATAGTTTCTTCATAATCCCAGTGGTAAGGTGGTTATAGGACAAACTAATTCCTTTTATTGCCTAAAAATATTACATTTAATATTTTACACTGAGAAGGCAGCTGGTAGTATTTAAGTTCTATTTGGCAAATTTAGAAAGCAGTCATTACATACCAGTTAAAAGCATACTCAAAACATCCCACATAACTGACTGATTTTATAATCTTACAGGTCATTTATATACAATCATACAGTGCCTTGTTTTAACAAGACCCCCGCTTTCTTTCAGTGAAAACTGCGAGAAAATAAAGCTTTATTTAAAACTGAGCAAATCCTTTCATAAGGAGATTATTTTAAAAATGTATTAAAAGCTCTGAAAACTAATGTCTTCCTTGTATGTAGTCCAGGTCTTATCAAAAATTAGTACTTATGAGATTCCAAAGGAAATAAAAATGAAGTGAAACAGAAACCTTCTGCTTGCAGGGTCTTCTCCATTTTGATTGGTCAGCTTCTCAGACTTGTTGGACTACTATAAATTTACATGCAATTAGAATATTGCATGTACGCAAAGTGTAGATAAATACATAAGTACGTTCTTTGTGTGTGTGGTCAAGTTTTTGTATACATATCATTTTTTCGTGCTTCATTATGGTATTTATCTTTTCCTGAAAACACACTATATTCAGTACTGGATTGGATATAGCAGCTTTTTTAGTGATGTTATCAGACTCACTTTCTGTTTAGTGACAAAGTTTCACAGCTGCAGCAATGCAAACACCCCAGAAGGCATTACATAGTATTTTCCTTTTACCCACAGCCATAGAGCAGAAGACCTGTTTGGTTTGCATGCTTTTTACCAATTCTCCAGACAAATTTCTTTTTTTCTTTTTTTTTTTTGGTAAGTGTAGCAAGAATTTCTTTAAGGAGGTATTTAGATATCTTTTGATTCATATGTCTCAGGAAAAAATCAACAATATTCAAAAAATAAATTCAGGTATTTAAGCCACATCACAGTTTTAGAAAGAGCAAACAGTAAATCTGAATATAATCTGGTGAAAGATAGAAGCCAGCACTGACATGTAGAGAAAGATTCATTTTTTCCTGTTATCTACAAACAATACATCTCATTCCGAATGGTGCAAAAATTAAATATGTTGGCCAGTCAATATTCTGAAGTGTGAAGTGTTTACTTTGTGACATTATTAAATATGGAAAGTCTCTTGGAAACTTGGAAACTAAGTATTTGATTGGCATTAGAGTAAATTTTTTTCAGCATGCCTGAAGATTGAACAAAGACATTTAGATAACTATTCAAATTCCAATGTGGCTTAAAAATTATCAAACTTGTGTTTGGAAGGTGCTGAAACTGTTCATGAATAAGTAAGTTCAGCCAATATCATGTTACTACTACCAGGAGATCAACAAGTCAGTTTCACAGAATCATAAAATCAGAATGGTTTAGGTTGGAAGGGACATTGAAGATCATCGAGTTCCAACCCCCCTGCCATAGGCAGGGACACCTCCCACTAGACCAGGTTGCTCAAGGCCCCATCCAGCCTGGCCTTAAACACCTCCAGGGATGGAGCTTCCACAACTTCTCTGGGAAACCTGTTCCAGTGCCTCACCACCCTCAAAGTGAAAAATTTCTTTCTAATATTGATTCTACATCTCCCCTCTTCCAGTTTGTAGCCATTCCCCCTTGTCCTATCACTACATGCCCTTGTAAAAAGTCCCTCTCCAGCTTTCCTGCAGGCCTCCTTTCAGTACTGGAAGGCCACAAGAAGGTCTCCCTGGAGTCTTCTCTTCTCCAGGCTGAACAACCCCAACTGTCTCAGCCTGTCCTCATAGCAGAGGTGCTCCAGCTCTCTGATCATCTTCATGGCCCTCCTCTGGACCCACTCTGACAGGTCTGTGTCTTTCCTATGTTGGGGGCTCCAGAGCTGGATCCAGTACTCCAGGTAGGGTCTTACAAGAGTGGAGTAGAGGGGCAGAATCACTTCCCTTGATCTGCTGGCTGCACTTCTTCTCATGAAGCCCACGATACGGTTGGGTCTCTGGGTTGTGATTGCACATTGGCAGCTCATGCTGAGCTTCTCGTCTATCANCCAACTGTCTCAGCCTGTCCTCATAGCAGAGGTGCTCCAGCTCTCTGATCATCTTCATGGCCCTCCTCTGGACCCACTCTGACAGGTCTGTGTCTTTCCTATGTTGGGGGCTCCAGAGCTGGATCCAGTACTCCAGGTAGGGTCTTACAAGAGTGGAGTAGAGGGGCAGAATCACTTCCCTTGATCTGCTGGCTGCACTTCTTCTCATGAAGCCCACGATACGGTTGGGTCTCTGGGTTGTGATTGCACATTGGCAGCTCATGCTGAGCTTCTCGTCTATCAACATCCCCAAGTCCTTCTCCTCAGGGCTGCTCTTGATTCATTCACCACCAAGCCTGTATTTGTGCTTGGGATTGCCCCAACCCTGCACTTGGCTTTGCTGAACTTTATGAGGTCGGCATGGGTCCACCTCTCCAGCCTATCCAGGTCCCTCTGGATGGCATCTCTCCCCTCCAGCGTGTCTACCTCGCCACGCAGGTTGGTATCATCAGCAAACTTGCTGAGGGTGCACTCAATCCCACTGTCCATATCACCAACAAAGATGTTGAACAGCATGGCTCCCAGTATCGACCCCTGAGGAACACCATTTGTAAGTGGTCTCCATTTAGACATGGAGTTGTTGACCAAAACTCCTTGACTGTGACCATCCAGCCAGTTGCTTATCTACCGAGTGGTCCATCTGTTGAATCCATGTCTCTCCATTTTAGAGACCACGATAACGTGCACGACAGTCTCAAATGCTTTGCACAAGTCCGATAGATGACATCAGTTGCTCTTCCCTTGTCCACTGCCACTGTAACCCCCTCATAGAAGGCCACCAAATTTTTCAGGCATGACTTGCCCTTGGTGAAGCCATGTTGGCTGTTACCAATCGCCTCCTCTTTTTCCATGTGCCTTACCAGTGTTTCTTGTTCAATATATTCATTTATATTCATGTTCAATATATTCCTGTTACAATATATTCATCAAGTTTGCTGATGACACAAAACTGGAGGGGCGGCTGACATGCCAGAAGGCTGTGCCGCCATACAGCATCACCTGGACAGGCTGGAGAATTGGGCAGAGAAGAACCTTATGAAATTCAACAAAGGCAAGTGTAGGGTGCTGCACCTGGGGAGGAATAACCCATGCATCAGTACAGGTTAGAGGCTGACCTGCTGGAGAGCAGGACTGTGGAAAGGGACCTGGGAGTCCTGGGGGACAACAGGATGACCGTGAGGCAGCGATGTGCCCTGGTGGCCAAGAAGGTCAATGGCATCCTGGGGGGCAGCAAGAAGAGCGTGGCCAGCAGGTTGAGGGAGGTCATCATCCCCTTCTACTCTGCCCTGGTGAGGCTGCATCTGCAGTATTGTGTTCAGTTCTGGGCTCCCCAGTTCAAGAAGGACAGGGAACTGCTGGAGAGGGTCCAGCAAAGGGCTACTAGAGATGATTAGGGGATTGGAGCATCGTTTTATGAGGAAAGACTGAGGCATTTGGGTCTTTTTAGTCTAGAGAAAAGAAGACTGAGGAGGTATCTTATCAATGCTTATAAATACTTAAAGGGAGGGTGCCAGGTAGGTGGCAACAGTCTTTTTTCAGTGGTGCCCAGTGATAGAACAAGAGGTAATGGGCGCAAACTTGTACAAAGGAAGTTCCATCTAAACATGAGGAGGAACTTTTTTTACTTTGAGTGTGGCAGAGCACTGAAACAGGCCACCCAGAGAAGTTGTGGAGTCTCCCACACTGGAGATATACAAAACCCACATGGACGCCGTCCTGTGCAACCTGCTGTAGGTGACCCTGCTGTGGCAGGGGGGATTGGACTAGATGATCTCCAGAGGTCACTTCCAACCCTGACCATTCTGTGATTCCAGGAGGATCTGCTCCATGATGTTGCTGGGCACAGAGGTGAGGCTGACTGGCCTATAGTTCCCCGGGTCTTCCTTTTTAACCTTTTTGAAAACAGGGGTTACGTTTCCAATATGTTGTCTAAACAGAAGATATTGATTATTAATCAATGAGAGGTTATGTTCTGTTTCTGGAAGTTTTCTGAAATATTTTTGAATGGATAGTTATAAAAAAAAAAAGTCTGATAGAATTTACAACTCTTTTGAACAGTCAAAAGCAAAAAGCTGGGTGCAAGAGTGTCCTGGTTCCAGAGGGGATAGGGTTACTTTTCTCAAGGCGCTGGGATGGGACACAGCCGAGATGGCTGACCCAAACTAGCCAAAAGGCTATTTGATACCATGTGACATCAGGTGTCATATAGTTGTGGAAGCTGGCTGGGGGTAGGAATCGCCCCTGGGGAGCTACCTGGGAATTTCCGGGTTCGGATTGGTGAGTGGTTGTACGTTACTCATGTTTTGTATATTCCTTTGTCAGAATTATGGTTGTTGTTTTCCTCTTTCCATTGCTGTTCTGTTAAACTGCCTTTATCTCAACTCATGAGTTTTGCCATTGTCTTCCGATTCTCCCACCATCCCATTCTGGGATTAGGCAGGGGAGTGGGGGAGTGAGCAAGCACCCCCGTGGTTATTTGTTTCATTGCTGGCTGGGGCCAAACTATGACAAAGGGAGACACAGAAACCTTAAGTGTGAGGTAATAAAAGCCACACAATTGAGTCTGTGTGATGTTTGATTCACAGATGTTCTTTCTTTTCTGGTGTTTGCAAGCATTAGTTGGCAGTTCTGAGCTGTCCCTGCCTGGCTGATTCAGTGAAATTAACACTTAGATTGTGTCTTTCAGCCGTAAGTTGCATAAAGAGGTAAGAGGGAAAAAGACCTTTCTTGATCCTCAGCTGTTTCTCAAGTCTAAAGAGTACCTAACAAATTCATGTCCCTCAAAATCCTTCCGTGTACTGGAACTAGGAGGGGAAAGGCCTTGGTAAGGTAGGTGGTTTTTTTTCAGTAGCATCAGCAGAACTGGATAATAAAGAAGCATAGTAAAATGCTTTCCCAAAACAAAACAAATTGCTTCCTTCATTCCTAGAGAGGTGTTAAGGAATGTTAAAAGCAGGGCCACCTCCTCCAGCCAGTCCAGCCTGGGATCCCTCCCGCCTGGCTGCTGGAGCCCAGCCTGGTGCCTGGGGACCAGGACTCTGCCTGAGCCGAAGAGCATGGCTGACACTTTCCCATTTGCAAGTTCAATCAGCAACAAACCCACAACCATAGACAAGGACACATGTGCACACACAGAAAGGACACCGACACGGCTGGTCACACAGTCTGCCACAGTCAAGGTACTACCTTCAAAAGGTACCCATGTACAGAACTCACACCAGACACAGGCACAGACAGGCATGTCCCCTCCTCCTCTTGGGCTGGCAGAGGCAGAAGGTCACTAGTGCAGCACACACACACCACTCTCGAGGTTCACAAGCACACCCCCATTCATGAATCCCCGAGCACTGTAATGGCCCCTTGGGTCCATGACTCGCTGGCTGGCCCAGCTGAGTGCTTGCTGTAAATATGCAGCATTCACACACTCATAAGTCTTCCCAGATACCAGCACAGATCCTCTGCCTATTTGATACCACCTCCCTAACCTGGGCCCCCTACTCACTGTCTGGTCCAGCTTGGAGTTTGCCAGTGAATACACAAGCACACCCCATGCACACTCGGCTTGGGGAAGATACAGACACTTGCTTCCATCAGCCGGCACCAGGCACACAGGCTGTGACCCACAGTCCTGCTCCAGCCTCTGGCGCTGATCTCCTCATTCACCTCACTCACCTCCGTCCCCCCAGTAGCTCGTTTTGGTAACACACACCATTCCTGCCCCAGTGGCTGGAGGATAAAGACCCCTCCACTTGCTCCTGTAGCCAATGCTAGGGACCCTCACTCACTCCAGCAGCTGACACCACAGGCCAGGGGCACCCACACCCCCATTCTCCAGTATCTGGCACCAGTTTTCATTTACAAACTCACAGGTGTCTCCAACAGCTGGAATGGAGTCCTTGCAGCACATACACACACATGCACACGCACACACACACACACGAGAGTCAGATCACACAGAGACATCGTTAAGAAAAGATTTAACAAGAAGATGTAAGAAGACAGGACAGACTGCGATGATCAGGGTACAGAGCTCAGCCAGACAAGTGTTTTACAAGCCCTGTTTTATACCCTTTTCTGTCTCTTTTTCTGCTGTTCCTCTCTGCTCCCCATTTCCCTGCACATTGCCTCATCAGTTGGCACAGTCCCAACAACCCCATTCAACATCCTGAACCTTCAGGTTTGCATCCTTATCAATTGCAAAGTCCTGGTTTGCCTGCAGTTTCTTGATAGCCCATCAATTAGTGTGACTGATCACTTTTGTTTCTGGTTACTTTGTTAATGCAAATTGGTCAGGTTAGGGAAGGGAAGGATGTCCCTTTCCCTTTCCTTATCCTCCTGGCTGAAAACATAAACATTTTCACACCCTACATTTCCTTACAAATTAGTGTAGCTGACCAGGTCTGTTCTTATCATGACCCCCTTATCATTTCTTGGTCAGGTTTGTCTCTGCATGTTCTGGTTTATGGCTCCTTTGACAAGATAACTTGGAGAAGCAGACACTGTCCTTCCACATACCCTTACAGAGAGCAGTGGGAAAACTTGTAGAATTTTCATTCCCTCCTTTTTTCTTCCATTGTCATCCTGATACAATTCAGCTTTCTACCCTATTTCCTACTGATTGGAAGACAGTGACCTGTTTTTACATCAAAATAATATTTGTTTAATCTGTTGTTAAAAAGCAGACACTAAATGAGCTTATATCTAGTCGTGAAAACAGAAGTTAGTCAGAAGTTGGGGTTTGGTTTTTTTTTTACTTGTTCATTACTTTTTTTTTTTAATTCCCAGATATTTTTCTTTTGGTAGAGAACAATTTTAAAACTTGTTCTCATCCATATGGCAGAAAAGTATGTAAGACTAAGACAGGTAACTCATTTTCCAGGGATGTCATTATTTTCTTTAAATTCAAATATTTGAAAGGTTGTGTCCAGGTGGACTGCATTTACTGAATTTGACTCTATGAAGTACATACTCTTTTGAGCATGGATGAAATTTCATGTCTAGTACCCATTAAATCTCACTTATGAAAGTGAGTAAATAACACAGTATTTTTCATCAGTGACTATTTCTGTGGCATTTATGGGTGTAGAAGAGACATGAAGCATTTAAATGTTTTTTTCTGAAGCTCTAATAACTATGTGTTAAGAACTTTGAAACATCATATAAATGTTTAAAAAGCAAAGAACAGTTGTTGTGCTGTCACACCAAAGTTCTTAGCATTGCAACTACTCTGTGTAACAATGCTGTACACTTCTTTTTCTTTGCTCTCAGAGACAAGTGTTATTTTTCATCCCAATTTTTTGTTGCCTAGTTGCTTCAATGCTGCACTCTATTTCTAATGTGTTTATTTCAGTATGTACAGTATAATTTCCATATGGTTCTGCTTTTGATGGCAATATGAGTCACTGATAATGATAGGTGAAGGAATAGTCCTTTGAATGTGCCCTCCTTTTTCTAAAGCTGTGGAGGAGTTAAATCTAGCTACTACTTTCTTAAAGCCATTTATTAAAATAAGAACTATAAAAATAAAAAAAAAAACTTGTTCTTATAACCATTTTACAACTCTATGTAGCTTGTAGAATACATGTGAAAAGACAGAATATTATAAGGATGTTTTGATAGATATCTTTGGCCACCAGACACCAGAGGATAAAAAAGCACATCATTTTATTCAGTTATGAAGTCAGTCATTTTATTCAGCAGGTTTACAGAGAGGTGTGATGCCTGTTAGACCAAGTCATCCAATAGCAGAAAACAGAAAGTTCTCATGCACAAAAGCTCTACTTCAGGTACATATCCACATCTGTGTCATACATTTATAGAAGCTGTAGGAGGGCTTGCTACTGAAAGGCAGGTCTGCTTGTTCCAGGTGCATTATCTAGGATAATAAATATATTACCTACCCCTACAAGGTCTTTCTTAGCTATTATTCTCAGACAGTCATAGACGCAGCAACATCTGTACTCTAGTAGACGGGGCCGATAACATAGTGACCAGGGACGAGGATAAGGCGGAGGTGTTTAATGCTGTCTTTGCCTCAGTCTTCAGCAGTAGGACCAGATGTACCTTGAGTAGCCAGACCCCTGAGCTAGAAGACAGGGATGGGAAGCAGAATGAAGCCCCTGTAATCCAAGGGGAAATGGTGAGGGACCTGCTTCAGCACCTGGAGGTACACAAATCTGTGG
>VZSZ01000653.1:79232-109387 GCA_013398815.1 Ibidorhyncha struthersii
TGCCCCTGTACTCAGCACTGGTGAGACCCCACCTCGAGTACTGTGTTCAGTTCTGGGCCCCTCACTACAAGAAAGACATGGAGGTGCTGGTATGTGTCCAGAGAAGGGTAACGAAGCTGGTGAAGGGTCTGGGGGACAAGTCTTATGAGGAAGGACTGAGGGAATTGGGGCTGTTTAGCCTGGAGAAGAGACCTTATCACTCTCTACAGGTACCTGAAAGGAGGTTGTAGAGAGATGGGGACTGACCTCTTCTCCCTAGTGACAAGTGATAGGACGAGAGGAAATGGGTTCAAGTTAAGCCAGGAGAGGTTTAGGTTGGATATTAGGAAAAGTTTTTTCACTGAAAGGGTTATCCAGCATTGGACTAGGCTGCCCAGGGAGGTGGTGGATTCACCATCCCTGGAGGTGTTTAAAAAGAAGCCCGTTTAGGAGCTTTTATTGGGAGCTGTTAATTTCTTTCAAACCTTTCTCAAAACAGCACTGTATAGTGAGTCTCTAAATCATATAATAGAATTCATATCTCCAACCATCGTTTGTGCACCACCAGTTTGGTTGGTACGCAGAGTGCCACTTAGCCCTTCCTCTTTCCCTTCAAAATGCTGCTTGTGTTACTACTGTGAGAAGATCTCACCTACAGCAGTGGCTAGGGAATTCGAGCAAGATGCAGACCTTGCGACTACAGCTGACAAGATGGCCTGGAACACAGCAAATAGAACTCCAGGCAAACACTGTAAGATTCAACATTCTGGAGTCTGAGTTTGTGGCATCCAGTTACTGATGTGCACGTAAAGAAGCTGTATGGTAGGTGCACAATTTTTTGTATAGTCATACTTTGAAAACTTAGGTAATTTATTCTGTCTTGCTTTGACACATCATCTTCTTTTTCACTTCTTTCATGCCATCTCCTTATTTTCTCTTTTTTCACCATTTTTTTTTTAAACTATATTTGCAACAGGTCTGAAAGCCTAAAGCCCTATTCCTGGTTCTGTAGAAAGTGATCCCTTGCCCTGATACTTTTCCATGTATTTCATTCCTCAATTTTTCCTTCATAGTAGATATCTTAGACCAACAGCAATAGTAGATGGGATGCCAGATACTCTCTTTTAAATATATCATTTCTATCTCATCTATTTCTGCATGAATATGTTTTCTGTTTCTGCTTTAAAGAATTTTTTCCCACTAACTTATCTTTTGTATTTCTTTAATTTTGTAGATTAAGATTCTACTCTCTTTTTGTCTTTCTCCATTCTCTTTCTGCAATTCTAATGAATCATTGCTTTAAGCACTGATCGTCTCTTATGGTTATTAAAAAAAAAGGAAAAACTTCCACTTTAGACTCAACTAAATCTTGTTGAAGCTGATAGGAGCTACTTCACTAGCTATTTGGTATAAGTTTGTTAGACAAAGTTTGAGGGTATTTGTGACATACCAAGTGTCAAGTTGAACCGATTTTAGCTGTGAAACAGGCTTTTCTGGAATTGCAAAAAAGATTTACAATTCAATTTATATGTTCACAGCAAAAAAATTAATGGATGATTTCTCTATGAACTGTCCTACAAAAGAGTTACAGATATCTTTTTTTCATTACCCACTTCATGTGTTAATAGGATCTAATTTCTGCAGGTATATGGAGATACTTTTAAATACTGAATAAAGTTTTATTTACTATGTTGCTGTTCACTTTTCTTTTAATTTCACTTTCTTCTAATTTTACTATGAGAAAAGAATTGTTATAGCAATTCCAATACGAGGATATTATTTACATTCTGTTTACCACAGATATTTAACACAACATTAAATATCATCACGAAATGTAAGCATTGTGCAGCATTGAAAGAGACCAGAATAACTGCATTTTCACTAACAAGATACAAACTGTGTTTAAAGTCAATTTTATATGGTCAGTTCTTCGTTGTATGAAGTATAGCCAGAAAATTAAATCAGCCTGCTAATACTGAAACTGGTGAACACACTTCAGTTATGGGTCTACTGTAACTTTCTTTGAGTTAATGTTTGTAATCCTTCTTAAACACAACCTGGAGGACAATTGCTCATGTGTCCATACTGCATCCTCCAAGAAGGGATCATTATGTTGGCACAAGGATGAACCCAGTCTAACATTAATACTGTGCTGCTCTCAAGATAATAGCTGTAAGTACAGGGAACCACAATGCAAGAACTTTTACTGTGCTTTTCAACCTTCAGGTAATGTTGCATGGAGATTATTTTGGTCCAGGAGGATTTAATAACTTGGCCCTTATCCAATGCAAAATAACTACAAGGGCTTCCCAGCACAAATGCAACCAGAAAATGGTACAGCTGCATTTTTATAGCCCTGTGATTAAGCTAATATACAGCCAGTTCAGTATCTTTATTCGTGTGAAACAGTTAATAAGATACACCTCTCACAAATAATTTAGATAGTACTATAGTAGGCTTGACATAAAGAGTGGAAGTATGTATTGAGGTAGAAATGATTAATAATAGTAATAGGAAAAAGTAGGAAAAAAATAAATTCTGAAAGTAGAATAAAACAATGACAGAAGAGGCTCAGCTGCAAAGTAAAATGTTAAAACAGAGAATGGATTCTGTTTTACCTCAAACAGGTCGTTACAGTTTTGTAATGCACCGAAATCTATCATCTCCTTTGATGAGTTGTGTGGTCTAGGATTTGTGAATTAATTTTCTGTGTTTGGATCCAACGTGAACTGAGACTTCCAGGAGACTGCCAGTGGGCTTAAAATAAACAGGTGAGAGTTTGAATAGATGATCAGTTTGTCCTTCAAGTAATATCACCCATTTCTTTGAATGTAAAATGTCCTATCTGTTTTATAGGAAACTATATTCAGACCTGTTAGGCTGACATTCTCATGTTCATGGCCTGAAGTTAGAGCACGTGGTGGGAAATTGTGGGTTCATTCACTATTTCCACCCATAAAAGAATAAGAATAGGCTGGCCTGCTCTGAACTGAATGTCTTATAACACAGGAAAAGCACAAGTTAATTTTTTATTTTTAGGTGGACTACATAGAGTATGCAGTGAAGAGCACAAGAAAATAGTAAATATTTTGAATCGGCTATCAGGATGACTTTTAGCAAAAACCTGTCCATAACACGTGAGAACAATTGTTGAAGTATATCTGGTCATTTGTTAGTAAAGGTTAGCTACGAGAGCCTAAGCACAGAAAACTTTGCTGCTATTTGTTAAAATTAATAGCTTCCTAATTATGTGTTTGCCCAATCTGTGTTGTACTATAAAATCATCCTGATTATATATATTTTGTTAATAATGGATCAGCATAGGTTGTTGGGCAAATCGTCAACTTAATGGTCTTTATATTAAAAAAAAATGATACAGCTACAATACATTATGATGCGTAGTACAAGTTTATGTAATTATGGATGTTGAGTGTTCAACTCACATTCACTATCTATTCCTAACACGTATGATATAAAAGAAACATTAAAAACACTGAAAAAAAACAAACAAGAAAACAATCTTCTCTTTCAACAAATAAAAATAAATTGATTAATTGCATCTTCTTTACTGTTTTTACCACACAATAAAAGAAGTGAAAATGTAAGTACCGTTTAAAATATATCCCTTATAATCACAGGTGCATGGCTTATTCATGTATGAGCAACATCATCTACTTTCTCTTGTTGGAGTTCTACGTGTTATTGTGACAGTAAAATCACAATTACAGCTGAATTCCAAATGATTTCTTCTCTACATTTCATTCTTTTCCTTTTACCAGTAGTTAAATACAGTACTTCAGGGCTAAAGAAACAAGAAGGGTTTCTATAAGTACATAGGAGAGAAAAGGAAGACTGGGGAAAATTTGGGTCCATTGCTCAACAAAATGGCAGACCTGGTTACACAGGACATGGAAAAGGCTGAGATACTGAATACCTTCTTTGCTGGTCTTTACTAGCAAGACTGATCTTCATGAGTCATGGATGCCAGAGACCAGGGGGAAAAGCTGGAGCATGGAAGATGTACCCTTGGTGGAAGAGGATCAGGTCAGGGAATACTTAAGCATCCTGGACATACATAAGTCCATGGGTCCTCATGGGACACACAAACCCAATATAGATGCATCCACAAGTATTGAGGGATCTGGCAGTTGCCATTGTGAGGCCACTCTCAATAATCTTTGTGTGACTATGGTGACTGGGAGAAGTGCCCAAACACTGGAAGAAAGGAAATGCCATTCCTGTCTTCATGAAGTGCAAGAAGGACCAAGGGAACTACACCCTTATCTCAATCCCTGGGAAGGTGACAGAGCAGTTAATCCTGGAACATTAAAGGCAAGAAAGTCATCAGGAATAGTCAGAATGGCTTCACCAAGGGGAATTCGTGCTTGACCAACTTCATAAACTTTGCACAGTCCCACCTCTCTAGCCTGTCAAGTTCCCTCTGGATGGCATCCCTTCCCTCTAGAGTATCAGTTATAATACTCAGCTTGTTGTCATTGGCTAACTTGCTGAGGTTGCACTCAATCCCACTGTACAATTCCCCAACAAAGATATTAAATAATAATGGTCCCCATACAGACCCCTGAGGAACGCCACTCATCACTGGTATCTACCTGGACGTTGAGCCATTGACCACAACTCTTTGAGTGTGACCATACAGCCAATTCCTTATCCACTGAGTGGTTCACCCATCAAATCTATGTCTCTCCATTTTAGAGGCAAGGATGTTGTGTGGGACAGTGTCAAATGCATTGCACATATTGTACTTGTTAGTGTTTTTTAGAAATCATTACAGGAAACAAAGTTACATAAAGGTTTTCACCTTTCACTTTTCACCTTTCACCAAAGTGTTCTCACCTACAGCTGGCACTATATCTTCTAATCAAATCAAATGCCTTAGGCTTTCTTCAAAGCAAAGTAATTTCCTCAGAAAACACCAGTAATACAAAATTTTAAAGGCACCTTGCCTTCACATACTCACATCTAGAATACTAGATGCAGTTTTTGTCTTTTCGTCTCAAAAAGAAAACTTTGCAGTGGCAAATGTTCAGAGCAGAACAAAAAGGATGTCCAAAAATAGAATCTGAATGACAATATAGTGGGATTCTTCCTCCTGAAAAAAAAAAAATAGGGTTGAATATAGTAGAGGTTTATAAAATAATGAGTGGCATAAAGGTAGTGGACAGGGAAATTTACTATCTTTTCTTAGAGGATGCATGAAAGTAGTAAGATTTAGGTGCACAGCAAGCAGAGGAAGTCATTACTCATGCAAGAGAGAAACTTCTTGCCAAAAGATGTTGTGAATACAAAAAATTTATATAGGTTCAAGTAGGCATTGAATAAGTACTTAAACAGAGCACTGATGACATAGATACAATATAATTAGTTGTATCAATATATACAGCTAATCAGCTTCAGGAATCCCCATGAGGTAAAAATAATGTGAGGCAGGAAGAATACTCACTATGATATATGCTTGTCTCATAATTGTTCTTCCTTAAGCATCCGTTTGAGATAAGACACCAGTTTGGAGGATATTATCTAAAGAAGTAAATCTGAACTTCTGCTCCTTTTCCCAAGTTAGAAATTATTTCTTAAACATATATTTAAAAATCACACTGAATGGGATAACAGCTATTCAGATACAAGGAAACAGCTGCTGCTGATTTATCTTTAATTTCGAGATAAATATGCCAACCATAAAAGGCTAATGGAAAAAACAGTGTATCTCATTTATAAAGTACTTTTTTGGAGAGAGTATGTGAAACGCAAAGTGACAAAAAAACTTCCAATAAATCTACAAAAGCACTGGTTAAGTGCTCATATTGCTGCATGGTTTTTATTTATGCTGGTAGATACTATATTTAGCCTGTAGCTGGCCTTTAATGTGAGATATATATATATATCAAGTTAATCACTGGCAAGTATATTTATGCATTTCAAAGCTTTTGGCGCAAGAAATGAAGTACCTGTAGGCTTTGCCACACAGTGGTCTTGCATTGAGATTGCTGGTGTTTGGAGGCCAATTCAGCAGAGAAGTCTCTGTGATAGTTTAGCAAATGGTTTATTTTGTAATTCAAACTATCTCTTGGTTTTGACTTTCTTCATTGTCACATGAATTTGGAAGATATTGTGATTTCTTTTAGAAAACTGGAATACTTTGAAATAACTTACCACCTAGAATCTATGTTGTGTTAGGAAGTCATTGATTCAACATCAGTATGATGAAAATACGAATTTTCTGATGTCAACTCTCTGCCATAATTGACTTTTAACATCAGTACCCTGCTGATATTGTTTGTTACTGTGCATTTTTAGAACACTGGTACTAAAAATCACTGGATAGTATTACAGAGTGCTGCAAATGAAGACCCAAATCTTCAAATAACCAGAGTGCTGTTTATATGCTTACCAGTCACATTTGCATGCAGCATCATGCGTGGACTAAGTCTATTTTTCATGCAGTGGGAGCTGAACATAATAAAGAGTGCACATGTTTTTATGCATGCCCTCTTGCAAATATAGTTTCTGTTTGTATCACTTTATGGGATTTGGTCCCAGAGTCATAACTGCATTTCAGTTTCCTAAATGTAAGGCATTAACTTATTTTTAGTTACCCAGTATAAAGGAAAAAAAAAAAGTGTATAACAGCAGTAATTTTTTTTGAAGCTCATATAATCTAAAAATGGACACACAATTTGCATGCCAAGTTTTAGCCCAAAGCAAAACTGGGATTATAATGGCATCAGTGAAATGTTTCTAAGTACAGCAGTACAAACAATGACCAATTACCATACAGTTTTACTACTTGAACACAAAAAGAACTGCTCTACAACTATCAAATTTGAAAATGTCAAGGCAGATTACTATGAATCCAAATGCAGCTTTCAGATAATGTTGTAAGCTATGAAGTCCTTTCCTTAATTGTGATAATTCGGAACAAATTGGAGAGTTTTTCAAGAAGCTATGGTGTAGCTATTCACAGAGCTTTTAAAGTGCTAAATCAAAAATAGGAGCTAAATCTGCTGAGTATCACTTTCTGTTATCTACCATATTTGCTGGAGAATCTGAAAATTGGTAAGCCTGAAATTACTGTTTCAAACTTACTAAATGAGCTGCAGAACCCTTTATTGACCAAGCCTTACCTTTCTGATGTCTACAAGGAGTGCGGCCTCATAAGCAAATTAAAATAATTAAGATAATTAAGAGATACACATTCAAAAGTCTGCATTTGCATAATTGCAAGGAATTAAATTCCCTTAAGATTTTAAGAAAGACCAATATCACATAATTGACTAATATTCATCAGTCCAACTTCATAACTTTAAGTATAAATCTATGCTTTTCCAGACATTATTATCTTATGTAATCAAAGGCAAAATAGATATGTAACTGTTTTTTTCCTATTGTATTTATGAGTTGCAGCAGAAAAGGAGATAGAATCACCATTGTTAGTGTTGTTGTCATACATATCAAGATGACAGTCAAAGAAAACCATCCAATTCAAGGTTATAACACCCTAAGGAAAAACATTCTTGTCTGCAATACCTTAAATCTCAGATGGAAATACAAAAATGGAAAGTGATTAAAAGAAACAAAAGAAAATATGAGAAAAGAGTCCATGTTCTGAACCTTCGTGTATGGACTTATTTTGAGGTAGAGAGCTGCTAAAGGAAGCAAGAATTTGAGTGCTTAGTCCCCATAGTTCATGGGTCCTGGTATGGCACATTGATTTGTAAATTGTGAGTGAGTTCAGGAGGCCTGAACAAATGTCCACACATGACTGGGCAGCACAAACCTAATAAATATGATAAAGCCTGAGACAATTGTATTTAGCAGAAAAGGTAGTGGAATTCAGTTGCATAAATACATGCAGTTAGCAATAAAACTACTTCTAGCTTTTATATAACATTACTATAACAAAAATAACTAAATTGCTTGCATAACTTTGGAAAGTTGGTTCTTTCTGGTTTATCCACCATTCAAACAGCGAGCAATATCTAGGGATTTTTTTAATGCTTATGAAGTAGTAGGATTAAATTCAGTGTTTACCCAATGAAACCTTTATTAATTTAAATTTGTCTATTTGTAAGTGCAATAGTCCAAACCCAAGTCTGTATTCTGAATGACCAAAATACCAATAAGGATACGTACATGGTCACTTGCTTCCAGAATGACTGATAGCTCATTGTCATCAAGCATGGGTAGACAAACAAAACAAAAAAAGTGTGGAACACACACACATGCAAAAGCAGGGAGGGGGGGAAGGAAAAAGAAAAAGAAAAAAGAGAAGACAGGCATGAGGGAACAGGTAGTCCATAGAACTCTTGCTACATCATTTTATAACACTTCGCTTCCTGAGAAAAGCGGTACCAGCATTCCACTGGGCAACTGCAGGAAAAAAAATTATAGACTTATATGGAAAGATTTATTTTCTATATGGTTTGAAAATTGTTAAAAGAACAAGCATAGGTGGAAATCTAGTTAATGTAGAGTGAATTTTTAAAACCTAAGGAACAGATCCTATAGATTCAGTAATATTAATATTCTGTAGAATTATAACTACATCAGAAGAAAAGGAGAAAAATAACATAATGTCAACACAAGTCATTATGTTTCTAGGAATCATTTGTAGTTCTGAAGCATAATCCATGACAAATTCTTTAGCTGTTCTTCATACAATCCTTTTAGAATTTCATATTCTTTTTAACCAAATAATCCTAAATTAAGAAACAAACCCACAAACAAAGGGAACTAACTAATAAAATGTTTTACTTAAATAGCTTTGAAGCACAATAAAAATCAGATTCATTTTTATGTCAAAATTCAAATGTCACTTTGGAAAACAATTTTGTTATGAATGTGATTAATATTAAACTTTCTGAAAGATGGAGCTAATTTTGGAACATCACAGACTTCAAGAAAAAATGAAGGAAGAGCTATTATTTGCTTCTAACATCCTAGTTCAGAATAGGTGAGCTTGAGGAGAGGAAATAGGAAGAAATAGGAAAGAGAGAGAGACAGATACATGTCGGGGAATTTTCATTGTACCTCTTGAGGTAAATTAAACACACGTTTGTGCTTAACTACATATTTAAAAAAAGCAAAGCAAAACAAAACAAAAACAATTCATTGGACAGAGTCCTACAAGGTTCTACGAGGAGTCTGCAAAGATGTGTCACAAGCCTTATATACCTTTATACCAGCACTGATCCTGTGAGTCTTGTAGGCGGAGCCTCACCCTGGCATTGGGTCTATCCCTCAGCACTGACTCTGCTGCCCAAAGGTGACCCCTGAGTGCTCCCATTCCGGGATGGTTACAAAAGAGTGCTGGGGCTGTTCCTTACCTAATCAACAAGGGAAACTTCACTCCCTTACAGGAAGACATTCTGTCTCTGGCATTCTTGCTGCCAGCCAGTCTAACCCCTTCTGCAGTTGGACCTTCTAGTCCTCCATGCCAGATCATTCCTCAGTCACAAATTGCCGCTACTGAGCAGTTATAATTTTAATTTCTTCTTCATGCATCTTGTGGTATGACTTAGTAGGAGTAAGAAAGAAGGAAAATGGAAAGTGTAGAAAGTGAAATAAAAGCGTATAATGAGAAAGGACAGAATAATGGACAGGAATACTCCTAGTATTGGAAAGTAAAGCTGTAACAAAAAAAATGATGGATGAGGGTAAGAGATTTCTCATCTGCTGTTACTGCATTAGAGACCTTCACACACTATATTGATATATGCTAGATGATAGTTTACATTTATATCCATATTTACTGGGTATATAAAAAGAATTGTGAACTTCACTGTGCTTTGAAGATAAGGGGACTGAAATGTGTCTAAGCCTGATACTAGAAGAACAGACTTTTGTTCTTTTTGCTGTTATGCATTAGCTAAGTCTTATAGAAAAAAATCATGGGAATTAAACCCCTAACAGTGTAATAGCTGAGTGGATTATTTTTTGTAAGATTTCATAACAGGAATCTAAAAAAAAGCACTTGAATAAAGACAATATGACGTAGTGTTTCAGGAAAACTGTACAGAAATGACTGTTAGAAAGAGATTAAGATGTGCTCTAGGAAGTCAAATGAGTGGTCCAGCTATCACACTATTCTGTCTCCAACCATGGTAGTAGAATATGCTGTTAAGAAATGCATGTGAGTCTGTCCACTTCCCACAGTCTTTTCCTCATACTCTTCCAGAATCCAGAATTGTTCTAGGAATACTAAAAGGTATAATCCTGCCTAGTCCTTTTAGTACCCATTTATGGACCTTCAGTCCATACATTTGTCTAATTCCTTTTGAATTGGCTGATAACATCTGTCTCACATGCTTCCTGTGGCAAGTTTCTCAAAATTCAGTACCTGCTTGTAAAAAAATACTTCCTTTCATCTGCTCTAAACAGATCTCTTCATATTCTTTTGAGTTTCACCTACTTCTTGTATTGTCTTTTTTTTTTTTGAACAAAGGCCACTTCTTGCATGCTGGCTGAGTATTGTTGTCAATCACAAACCATATAAATTTTTATTTATTCCCTGGTTGTCCTATAAATCTGTCCAGGACAAAGCAGTTCTGAAGACAGCTAGAGCTATGCTAAGTGTGAACACCAATTAGATGGTGACATTTGGCCTTGGATTCTAGGATTAAGCCTTGACCCCCTTTCTACTTTTATTTATTTATGGAGACACAGCCATCCGTGTACAGACAAGCGCTACAGTTAGGTATCTAAGTTTTCACACTGCTTTCTTCACAGTTCCTTACTAAGTAACAGAGACATCATTCTGCCTACTGAACTGGCTGTCATGAAGTAACATTATTTGCAACTTAAATAACTGCTTTCCTTTTATAATGAACAAAGGTTCATGACTTTGTTTTTCAATGGTACTTTCAGCTAAGGAATCTAACTTGTGATCATTGCTCTGCCAGAATCAGCTTTTATTTGATCTAGCTCTTAGACCACATTATAAAATGTATTGTGATGGCTAGCTCTCATTTACATGTATTTAAATGCCTGGTCCTTACTTTCTAATCGAGTTTGGAAACTGAAAAGACTGAATTAGTTGATATTCAGCTGAGGCAAGTTAGAGAGATACCAGGAGGGAGGGGAAGAAGATGAATTGGTGTCTGTATTTGAAACAATCATTTTCTATTTGACATGAAGAGTCAAAGACAGGTACAGCTTCTAGGTTTTTGAATACATCTGTAACCTATATTTGTATCAGTAATGAAAATTTCTTTCTGAGCATTTTCCATTCTTCTGTCATTATTTTCCATGGACTTCTTGCCCCTCAATTGCCTTAATATGATGCAGTCTTTAAAGGTTGTACAGAAGCTTGAAATTATGTCATCATTCTCTTACTTTGCTGTATCATATGCAGGAATACTTAACTTCTGCTCCCTGGAGCTTGCATCAGATTTCTTTCTTACAAACCACCTGTCACAGAGTGAGCTGCCATGAGAAAGATGAGCCAACACAGTTATTTTTTAGATTAAAATATTTGGGAGTTGGCAAAAAAAAAGTGTTATTGATGGAGTTATATAACCTGGATTTTTTTTTTTTTTACTTTTTGATACAGAGTCACTCTTTTCATTAGCATTCCTATTAACAATTTCATAAAAGAGACCATGTGTTGAGTACCACTGAGATTGCTAAGCACCTCTGAGTTTTATGAGCTTTTTTTTTTTTCTCTCTCCTCAGAATAAAGAGTCTGGGCCAAATTGCAAAACTGGAACGGCTGCTGCTTCTAGATCTATGGCTAAAATTAAGAAGTCACTGGCCAATAATGTTAACCATAGTGCTCACACAGTGCTTTTGTGAGTGCTAACTCTAGCAAAAAACGGTTTTCTATTTTTCTTTTCGGTTTATAAAATTGGATTAAATCCAACTTCTATTAAAAGCTGTCAGACATGAAGCACAAATTCTCAAGACTTGGTATTGAGCCAAAATAGATGGCTCATCACTTTCTCACTTGCATTACTCATCTGAGAGAAAAATACCACAGCCAAATGGAAAAGTAAGTTTACCAGCATCAGAAAACATGCAGTAAATTGTGACAATATGCTGATACATAAGTAATTTCAAGGTTAAATGTTCCTCATTGGGAATGTTCTGTTTGTATGGTTTTTAGTCAGTTTTGCTTAGTGCTAGGCTTTTCAAACTAAAATAAATTAATATTTTTCATAGAAAATATACTAAGGTATCCACTTGGTTCAAAAAGGGAGACAAATGGTGTCTAAGGTGTCCAACACAGATGTATGCATTTAATTACAGAAATCCATTTTTTGTAAGGTGAATCACACACTTCTTAAGTACATTTGTCTATTGATTAAGGGTTGTAGAAACTCCTGACAAATGTAAACATAGTTAAAGCTAGAAAGCCTCAAATTGCTTAAAACTTTTGAACATAGATACGGAGAACAGAACTTGCACAGATACCTCTGCTGGTAGATCTGTTGGTCACCCACCTTCAGTGACATTGCCAATTTATATCTTCTTCCAAGTGTAATCTGAGAACTGACTTCTATCTCTGTCCTATGAAGCACATTCAGGAAACTAGAGAAAAGCTGAAGAACAGTTCAGCGAATGAAGAGCTTGCCTTTTTCCCTGGTTATAAACATAAATAGACCTTGGATTTCCTATATGGTCTAAAGCATGTGTATAATCTTGTCCAGTGACCCAGAACAGACACAACATTTCTGCATCACACATGTGGGCCTACATATTACTAATAATATGCTACTAATCAAAAATTGCAGGGAACTGATAGAGCTAACATTGGATAGGCTGGTACCATTTTCTAGGAAAAACTATAGAAATGATGATGTATGATTTATTTAGTAAAGAATTATAGAGTATTAATGTAAATAATGATATTTGACTTCATTTTATGGAAAACAAGATTTTTCAGACTGATTGCATTCTGTGTTGAAATTACAAGTTTGTTTTACAAATTCAGCTACCTAAATGAAATAATTAAATACTATTAGAATTTTGAGAGGTTTGAGTTTTATAACTGGGGCACATTGTGGCACATCTAATAAGCATGATTGTCAATAAGAAATTATCATCAAATGATGATGATCAAATGATGATGGCAATTTGGCTTTGCAGAAATGCTGAAAAAAACAATGGAATTTATCTTCTTTATTGATGACATTTGAAATACTTGGATGAAATTACTGAGCCACAACAGCTGAAATTTAAACCACATCTATCATATGAGGAAGAAAACCATACATGGTAATAGCAGTATCTTAAATCCCAGGTAAATGTAACTGTGGTGATCTAAGATATTACTGCCCCATCTGCTTCATCTTTCTTGTATAGATAGCAGATTGTACAGTGCAGGCTGAAAAAAAAAACCCAACCAACACCTATTTTAATCTTAGATGACCTATTTAATAGCCTGGAACACTTGGAACACTGTTACAAAGACCTAGTAAAAGGTTTCTACAAGGCTTTGCACAAGGCACTTGAGTTGTAGGCGTATTTTTGCAATCCTTTTAAAGATTCCCAGGTTAGGCTGTGCTGCCCTTCCATTAATACTGGCTCTGCCTTATTATGTCAGTGATGAGCTTTGTCACCCTATGGCTACAGAACGTTTTAGCACCTATATGACAGTCAGTTGCATAGCAGCTCTCCTTGACTGATCATCTACTTGTTTTATAACTTACTGTTTTTCCTTCCTGTCCATACCAAGAAGGCCACTAAAACTAAACCAGAATTCATGATGTAAATTTCTGTAAAAAATTTATCTAGAAATAATCTTTATTGGTGACTTTGTTTTGTCACTTAATATATGGAGCATCTGATGGAGATGGAGGAAACAAAACAAAAAAAATCTGTAATCTTTTGTTGGCACTCGTGACTGAGTAAACAGCAAAGTCTATCTTCAAGAACAGCAAATTCCACCTTTTGAACCACAGAGTGAAACTGGAAAAAGTTTAACACTATTACCTTTGAGTTTTTAGAAAGTCAAGTTTGTCTAAGATTACAAAGTAGACTGCTCTGACGAATTAGCACACCTGTATTCTTATTCTGCTTTCACTTAAGTAATGTTTGGTTATAGTGACTGTGTTCATATTTACAGCTGTCATTTTCTCCAACATCTTAGCTTTCATGTTTGTCGCATGATAGCCGTGGTGCTGACTATCAATACCAGGCTGTGAGACTTAATCAGTTGGTGTGGCTGTGGTTATACTAGGGAAACATGAGAGCCTTGGATTAATTAAAATATTATGTAAACATTAATAACTAAAATAAATAGTAAAAAATAAAGTAGAATCATAGAATCACAGAATCATAGAATCATCGAATCATAAAATGGTTTGGGTACAGACAGTACAGAGTGTATAATATATACATATAATATATCCCATAGAGAGAAACAGTATAGAAGATGCTTTCTGTTTTCATTACGGAAGCTGGAGTATGCTGACTATTCATCACAGATATTTATTTAATGGGAGTTTTATACTGAAGATAGGTGATTATTCCATAAATATTTTATTTTTGAAGGAACAACTGAAATGAACCTCATCTATATTTAGTTTTAAAATATTGTCATTTTTCCAGTGCTCTTATGAAAATGTCATCTTAATGTAAGAAGTTGCTGAAATACTGACTACCCTAAACTAAAAAATAGTGATCAGTATTTCAGTAAATCTTGACTGAGAACAATTTTTTCTTGGATTACTTCCAAAATTAGAGCACAGTAAGAGAAATGGGGACTTGACTTAAGGTGCAACTTCCTGGACCGCCTGTGTGCTTCACGAGAAACATACATTACTGCTGCAAACCAAAACTGCAGCAATGATAGTCCAGAGTCAGGGAATAACATAAACTGACAAAGGGCATAAACAACACTGACAAAATATGTCTTAAAGTGGGATTTAAAAGTGTCTTCAGAAATCAGTGTAAATTCTTTATAAGACAAAGTGATTAGGCTTAGTCAGGCACCAGCTGATGACACTTCAGGTTATGCGAGCTTTGCATTTCACAGTACCAAATATATCAGCTAGCTGGTATGCAATGATGCACTGCACCCCTGTGATATGCTGTTGTACATTAGACTAATTGTTTACAAATCTAAAACCGTATTCTGTTTTTTCTAAACGAACAAAAAATCTCCTAGCTCCATTTCAGTTAAATTCAAAGTCAAAGAATGGCAAATATAATTAGTTTATTATTAGTTATGTCCTGTTATGGAAAACTCAGGAGCAGGTGCACAGTTGTGCTTAGTTGAATAGTATTTTTCAAACCAACAGCAGAAAGCATTTCAAGCATTTCCACCTGCCTTGTGATCACATCCTATCTCGAGGGGTGCTTCTTGTTAGTATGCTACTTGCGGGTTGCGTAGGGATAGTCCATCTGGTTATGTTCAATGATATGTTAACCTGTGAAGCATATTTGCCTAAGAGAACTTTAAAATACTCTAGGTAGTGTGCTTAAATGGCTAAAGCCAGGTTGTGAGAATGCAGGAATGTTCAGCAAGCTGATCTTGGGTCCTTGAGATGCTTTTCATGTAAAATGTAGATATAATCCATCAGTCTATTACAAAAAAAAAAAAGAAAAAAGAAAAAAAAATCTTTCTGCACTGCAACTAGCAAAAGGTTCTAGAGGTTTCTCCTTGCTGTTTTCTCTACTTCTTCACTTGAGTGAATTTTATCACACTTAACTTAGTTTCAGATATGTCCCTATTTTCATGTGCAAATTACATTCCCACCTTGAAGGGTGACATAATAACATCTTTAAACTTTTGTATTTCAAACTGATTGTTTTACTCTTTCAGTCTTGCTACTTATATCTCACTGCAGGCCCCAGGGAGCTATACCTTTTTTCTTGCATTTGAAGGTTTATCTTGGAGACAGGTAAAAGGAAGCAGCCTTTCTTTGTGAATACTCACACATTTCTACTCTGACACAGACTATATTTTATCATTCTACTGCCTGAACAATTTAAAATCACTGACAGAAAACTGTGATCATCCCAGTCCAGAAGAACTTACTCAAGCATCATTTTGATTACCTCTAATGGGAGTTTGGTTTCAAAGGGAATTTTAAATCAAGCTGAATAAATGTGGTATATAATGATGAAGATTACCTTAAATTCCTAGCTGATCCAATATTCCAGAAATATCCCATGTAAGAAATAGTTTCATTTTAGGTTTGGAATTAAAAAAAAAAAAGTTAATTTATAAAGATATCAAAGCGCTTTATTTATTTTTATCACTAATTTTGATTTAGAAACAATGTATTAAAATTTAGTTAGAATTTGAAAACCTGCATCACAACAGTTTAAAAGATAAATCCTTTTTTTCACAACTGAATAGCACATTTAAGCAGGATATTTTTATAAATGGTTGCCTGTATGACATTTCTGCTAGGTAGCCTTTTTGCAATGTCTTTTTAAATGTAACTGCATTTCTTTGCATGTTTGATTTTTTTCAGTATTCTTCTGATACATTAACCATTTCAATATCAATACATTCCTATGTTTCTGTGTAATGCTATGCAGAAAAAATCTTTTTTTTTTTCCATAAGTGACTAATAAATATTCTGTGAAGGGCATTAAAATCATGACATTGCAATATTATAAAGGTTACACATGTTGAAAAAATGATAAAAGAAAAGCTGTATTAAAAATAATGAACAAATACAAATATTGGATAAGTGAGATTAGAATCAGGCACATTACACCTTTCATGAAAAGAAATCACATTAAGAAGGCATTACTGGAATAGCTTTGTGACCTAAACATGGTGTACTTTGTATTGAAGTAACACAAACCTGGAATTTAGATTTCATGTGTTTAAACGGCACCACAGAGAGCTTAAAAGGCTTTGTCAAGTTACTGTGTGTGAGTCATGTTCCAACCTGTAGAAAATGCCTACAACATCATCCTGTTGCAGTCCTAGAAATAACATGGTGACATTAGTCTACACAAGAACCTGACAAATCCCAAAGCTTAGAGGGAGCCAAAAATGCAGGACCATATTCTTCTTACAGAATGTTGTCTTGAGGATAATGATAAATTATATACAAACTGCTGTGTTAAACTGTTTTATTTTTCTGTGTGTATTTCAGTCACCTATGAAGGTCCATCATGCTTTGCACCTTCAAAAAACTATTTCAGACTCTGTGAATTCTAAGACATTTCTGGAAGTAAAGCATGAGAAAATATATTTCCTAGTGTTTTTCAATTTGAAAATACTACTGGTAAGAACTGTGGCTGAAATTTATAATTTCCAAAATTAAGACAGTACTGACTATAGTTGTCCTTCTGTGTCTTTAAACCCATGCTGGGAAATTAAAAATGACATTTGAGTGGCAGGCCTCCTGACTTATTGACAGAAATAAGTAGCCTCAACATGACGATGAAAAACACAGTAAAATTTTAAGCTCTAGAAATAAAAGTTATATTACTGAATCAGCCTAAACTTTGAAATGCAAACTTAGAGCCTTTATTTCATCTTCACTTTACTGCATCAGCATCCTGGGAATAATAAAGATTTCTGATGACATATAGCATCAGAACAATAAATAAGTAAAATGCATGAGGCTAATGGAAAATAATGCCAGCAGCTCACAAATACTAAGGTGAGCAAATTGAGAAAATAGTTTCAGTCTGATGCTGCTTTCCATGCACGCAGTGTAAGAATACATTCCCATTTCTTCTGGGAATAGTATCCAGAGCACTGGTTGTCATTAGTGAACTTGCCATACACCACTTACGCTTGAATATAAACACAGGAATATGCTTTTGTCTTTTTATTCCTTCTTAGGAAGATAATTCTTTCTTTGTAGATACAAAGGATCTCCCAAAGCTGCACATTCACAGCGCTGAACAGAAAATGTTGAATAGGAGTGATTTTCTGATTCTTATATTTTCAGATTTTATTTACAATTCTTTACATTGCACATGTTAAAATAGAAGCATCAGGACCTATTTGTCAGAAGGCCTTCTTTATCCATTCTTAGACTAAGAATAAAAATAGGAAATAAAATGAAACAGGGAGTGAAACAACAGCATATTGGGTGTAGTTGTCGAGGTGTTGGCAGTGGGGGGCTGCAGGGGTGACTTCTGTTGGGAGAGGCATTGGGAGAGAAGGAGTGAAGTTGAGCCTGGGAAGCAGGTGTTACTGTTATGTTTCCCTTTGTTTCTCCCAACCCAAATACATTGTACTTGACAAGAAATTAAATATATTTTCACCAAGTTGAGTCTACTTTGCCGATGAGGGTAACTGCTAAACAATCTCCCTGTCTTTATGTCAATACATGACCTTTCCCAACCTATTTTCTCCCCCTGCCATGCTGAAGAGAGAGAGGGAAGGAGCGGCTGGGTGGTAATTTGGTTGTTAGACAAGGCTAACACACCACACACAGTTAAAATGTCTTTGTTTGCTTGTGTATAAAATTATACATCAGCTGCAAAATTCCTGGTTTTAAGCAATAAATAATACACAATTAATAACTAAATATGTTTTATTTGCATTTACCTATCATTTAACACAATGCTATTTAAATATACATTTTCTGCACTACTGATACCTTTCCAAATATATCTTTACTTTCTATAATAATAATAATAAAGAAAATAATCAAATATTACATCATATAATTGATTCAACAATTGCCTTAAAAACACTGTTGGTACTTCACAATAAGTAGGAACAATTCCTGCCTTCTTAATTCAAGAACAGTATTTAAGTGAAACTTATTTCAAACAAATTTTAATGAATTAAAAGGTGGGAGCCTAGATTATGCAAGTTACTTCAGGTCTCTGTATAGTTGGTAGAGAAACATAAGCACCTTTAAAAGGTAATTCAACCCACTCTAAATGACTTGTATAAGACATCCACCTTTGGGCAGCTAAAGTCAGGTGAGACCAACCCTCCTGTCTCCCAAATGAGATTTTTCCAGAGATAAGCTTTACATGAGCACTGGTAGTAATATTTCATAATCAATATTCTGCTAAATTCATATTCTCTTGGGTAGGATCTTGATATAAATGCCACCGAACACATCTACAGTTAACAAAAAGAGAGGAGACAGACAAAAATGATGATCCATATTTGTTATTCAAATAGTCCATTATCATGGATAGTTCTCTTATGAACAGACATATAGCAAACATATATGTTCTTCTGTTGTGTTAGGTGTCAGAGATGTGCTGCATAAGATTGAGTACTGAGGATTATGTTACATCTCTCAGGATGATACAGATAACATTAAAAGTTTTTTCTCTTTTTTTGCAATGAGTTAAAGACAAATGAAAAGGTTGGAGTTGGAGCCAGGGCTGGGTACACATCTGGAAAGCAAAGACATTAAAAATCTTCCTGAGATGAAGGACAAAAGAGCTCCTTGAGATTTTTCTTTGGGCTACCAGAACAACAAACCACGGTAACCAGGACATCTCCTGTATTCCCCAGTTATCCTGGACAAACAAATATTGTTTGCAACTTGTCCCCAGTATGTGTACTTTTAAAAAATAATCTGAAAAACAAACATGTACAAAATGTAGAAGAGGTTACAAGAACCTGCATAAGTATGCATTACAATGCAAATTTAAGGGGGGAGAGAGGCATGTTTAATCCAATTTTTATGTAAAATTAAACAAGATATTACCTAAAGCATCATATATGATAAGCTAACATCCTAGCTTTATGAAGGTAATTCATGCACTTACTCCTAATTTTTCCCTACCTAATTTTAAGTCGTGTTGCCTCAGTTGGATGTCTTTCCCTGTGTACCTCTGATACATTCTTCAAGGTAACTGGCTTTCAGGTGGGGGTACTAGGGCTCAGTTCATCTCATCTTAAAATAGATAGCTAAAATAGGCCAAATTAAATGGAAGGCTAAACTGCCAAATCAGATGGGGATTTCTATACAGTAGGATAGTAGAGTTCAGTGAGGTGAATCCCACCTCTGGTGTACTATTTTTGGGGTGTTCTATAGCTTAGAGAAGCATGTAATTACCAGTGTGCATGTGTGCATGTACACTGGAGGACTCTTTCATCAATTTCATTGCTGTTCCTCTCTTTAACTACAAAGATAAGAGAAATTTAGGTTATCACACATGAGAAAAAATGGACATATATATAATTGAAGTAAATAAGTCCAAAAAAAGTAAAATTCTTTTACCTCAAACCAAATTTTATGGGATAAGGTATTCAGGTACTATTTAACTATCTATCAGCCAAATTCTGTAGAAATTTTGAACTACTTCCATAGCTTATACTAATTCTGATAGAAGGTTTATATGATTATATGAGAAGATTTGGGGGGTTTGAGAAGATTTGGGGGGTTGTTTGATTTTTTATATATATTTATATTGCATCAGCTTTCAAAAGACATAAGGGGTTAAAAACTATACCTAGGGACAACAGCTGAACATTTTTAGCAGCTCAATGTCCTGGATAGCTCAACAAAATACATCGGGGGGAAAAAAAAGAAAGACTTTATATATATTTCTCTTACATTAACATATAATGTAAGCCTAGTGAGAAAAGATGGATTTGTGTTCAGTTTTAGCAGTACTGGGCTAAATGAGCGTAACATCTAATCTGTAATAAAGAAAACTAGAGCTTTCCTTTAATGGAAGGGAGAGCTCAGCAGTCCTTCTTTGCTGTTGAAAATGTTGTGAAGAAAGCAGGACTAATCAGTGAGATGGCTGCTTTTTTAGACTAGGTTGCTATGTGAGTAAGCTCAATAATATCTTATATGTACTTTTCTGGAGGTGAAAGAGGGTGAATGTCTAACTACAAATGTTTTTAAAGTACATAGAGACTGTGGCTGTCAAAAAGACAATTTCTGCTATGCCTGAGCAGACTACCTGTGGAGATCCTGATTTTTCTTATTTCAGTGTTCTAACTCATTAGAAATAATTTGTGGTTTGGGTTTTTGTATGGTTTTTTTTTGTTTTGTTTTTTTTTTTTTGTATTTTATAAAGAACTGTTTAATAGCTAAGTAATGATTTCATCATATGCATTAAGTGTTCACGAAGAGGTGTGTATCAAGGCAATAAGAACAGGTACTTCACCTATACCCATACTCTTAGAATAGCATATGCACAATGAAGAAAATTTAATAATCAAATACAAGATAAATCATCATGTACAATTACAGTAACAACATAAGAACAACAGGTATGGATTGGGCAGGAAAGCTGAATATCGTAATTTCACCAGTTGTGTTGTTTCTGTGTAATTTTGAGTAATCACCTATAGAAGGAAATGTCCCTTCACTACGTTTCCATTGCTATCTTCCTTGCTTTGAACTTTGATGAGATGGAATCCATCTGTCCATTTTACATGATAAAATAGCACTAGTTAAGGCTTTTACAGCTGAGCAGACAAATTGAAGGGGATGGGTATGAGGGGAGGGGAGAGGGGGGGGGAAAAGAGAGAAATAGACAGTATTTGTCTTAAAGATCCTTGATGTACTGAATGTTTTCAAAACTTTTCCCAGAAACACAGTGATAATGTATTTTGTGAAATCTTCTGCAAATTATAGTCAATATTTCACTACAGACTTGTATGAACACTTTGTTCTACTGTATATTCTTTCTGCTGTATATTCACCTGCATCCTTTTTGCATTAGTAATAACATCGATCAGATTAGACGATCAGATTAGACATCTGTGACTAAAGATTGTAATAAAACTCTGTTAAAACATTGTTATTTAAGACAATGAAAATTGTCCATATGTATAATTATTGTTAATGTAAAAGAAAAGTATCCTGATACTATTTTGCCTCCTTCTAGAAAAAATAGAAAATATAAATATCTAATCCGGTATTCTTTGACCCTGGTTAAAAAAAAAAAAAAATAGTGCATTAAATAGAATGCAAGAAATACATAGTTTTTCCTGCAGAACAACTGTGGCTGTGAAATTTTTGTTTGTTTCAAAAAATGTCTGATTTTCTTAGTCTGTTGGTTGCCTTTGGATCATATCTGAACAGCAATTTACAAGAAAATACAAATGACTAGTATGGATGTGAAAAAGTGCAAAAGAGGCACAGATATACAGAAAGGGTATACTTTAGAAGTAGGAAACCCTCAAAATGATTTTTAAAAAGTCATTGAAACTTGCTATGTATAAAAGATGTCATTAGAAGCTCTAACCAGATTGGCTACATAAAGCTGTCCACCAGTTACTTCAGCTCATTAATATGTGCACAGTATACAACATCTCTGAACAAAATTATGACCATATTTTGTGTATTCTTAACCATTTATCAGTTAGATAAATAAATTGTTACATTATCTCTAAAAAACTTAATTAAAAAGTACATACATTGTTTTATTGTTTAAAAGCAGTATTATATATTTAAGCATTCCCTAGCAAAGACAGAAAATGGGTCACCTGGTTTCTTTGTTCTTCTCATACCCACAATTTCCGCCTAATAAGTCAGCACTGTAATCTCAAAACTATACGCCATAGGAAGAAGGAACAGTCCCTTTACTTTTTGTTGAATGTAACTAATGATGCAAAAAACCCTCAAGGTCCTCTGGTTTAAGAAGCTGATATTTGGATATTAGCTTACATTCAGGCAGTTTTCCAGCTCCTGCTGTATGACCTGGCTTTAATTTTATATAAAACCGGTATTGAGTAAAAGACAAACCCAGTCTTGCCAGTGCATAGGTAAAATACAGAATGTTTAAAGTGTGGCATCTCCTTTCTCTGTGAAATTCAATATTTATTTCCCTCTGTCTCCTAATGCATTTTTTTGTGCTGAAGCCCAGACACTGTTTGTATGCAGTGTATTTATCAACAGGGCACACATTTAATGTGTTGTCAAGGGACGTATGGATTATGCTTAGGCTTACAGCATCATTTAATTCCTGTTTGTTCCTGGATTCTCAGTAAATTTTATAACACCAGTCTGTTATGACAAAGGCAAGAAAATGGACACAACTACTTTTAGTGAGATACCTGATATTTTTGTAATGTGTTCAATATAATCCAAGAACTGAGCTGCTCAGGGAACTCTGGCAGAAAATTCCTAACAAATCTGCATGAGAGTGAGTGTTGGACCGCTCAGATGTTTTATGGATGTGGTTGGAAAGAGTGGACGTGGTTGGAACAAAGTTTCATTGCTATACTCAGAAAGGGTAAATCAAATTAATTCAAGTGCACCATGGTTAAGCACCAACTTGTGTGAGTTATTTTCTTGGATTTCAGTATCAAACTTAATTGCACTGGTTCCATCTAATCCTCATTTGCTCTCATTAATTTATTGCTGAAATTAACTGACAATTCTTATCTTAAAATAATAAAAATCAAAACACCTGATACTGCTAAACCCCCCACAGCTTTTAGTACTGTCTAGACTATAGACAAGAGAGTATGATTTTGCCACTACTTGGAAAAGTCCACAGGCTTTGTCTTGACCTGACAGTGCAGGGTCTCAGGACTTGACTGGGTTTGTCATGGTCTGAGCTGGGTTTAACCTATTTCAGCTGTCATAGCAATTGCCTCGTGGTCAGGTGGATATTATCCAGGTGACTAGTTTAAACTTAACTGTGTGAATACATAAGTCAAATAAATGTATGCAATTAATAAGTAAAAAGTATTAATTCTTTATCTTAATTGGCTATATAATATATATTGTGTCACTTTAAACTAATGTTATGGATGAAGATAATCAGACTTAAGCAGACACTTAGTTTAAAAAAAAAAAAAAAGCAATTGGATTGTGTTAGAAAAATGCATAAAAATAACCCCAAAGTGGGCACAGAAAGGATTAAGGAAAAAGAAAACTCAGACAACAAAATCATATTCCTCTGGTGAAGAGCTCAGGATGATAACAATATGCTGAACTTCCCTGACACTCTCAGTCGTGAGGAGAGCGGTATCGATTGACAGCCTTCTGTTGACATCAGGACTGAGAGCAGCATTTAAATCATACCCATAACTCAAAAAAAAACCAAATAGATACTAGAAAATCCATGTGTAAAAATAATAGCATAGTTTAATCTATTAGTGTTTGTAGCATAGTAACCAGAATAAAAATATTAACTACTAAAAAATATTAACTACTACTAAAACTTTAATTAATAACAAATTCTTAGTTCTGCATAGGTGTGTTCCTTTGTAGGTGTTTTTTTTTCCCATAACAAGATTTTTACTGTAACAAAATATGTGAATGATTTTTTGAACACTTCAACATTATCAGATAATCAGCTTTTCTAACATAGATAAATTATGTTAGATCTTAATCTAAACAAACTAGAAACCTTACCAATGGTTTTCCACAAATAACCAAGTTCCCTTTGATAAACAGACATTCATTAAGAAACAAAAAGCTAACCTTGTGCTTTTTGCTTGCAAGGTTCATGTTGCATAACTTGTGTTTTAGCGCTGAGGAATAACCAAGTTAAAGACCTATTGTAAATATCATCTAAAGATTCATATGAATGCTTACATAATATTTTATTAGTCCTCAAAATGACTCACTAGTCCACATTATTGAGACAGTTTGATATAAAATAACTTTTACAGAACTAATCTTTTAATTCAGACTGTGGATTAAAATGACAAACTGAACAGTGGCTCTTTCAACTTGAAAGGCTTGTTATGGTGAAGCATCCTATGCAATCATTGAAATGCCTAGAGGTCAGCTAAACCAAATCCCAAAATCATAGGACTAGCCTAAGTAATTCATACTTCAAATGACTCAGAAAACATATCTGTTCTGATGTCTGTAGTCTTGTCAGCTGTGTGTTATGACCTGAAAGAAGTCTGTTAAATTACCAGCCAGAAAGAGGATACTTCAACCTGTGCTTAAAGAGGCAGGAAACAGCAAATTAAAACAAACACACACAAAACCAAACAGTTGCTTTTCATTCCAACCAATGTTTATTTTACACTCAGGGATATATATATAAGTTGATCTGCTGTGGAATCAAATTTATCTTTGGGTTTGTATCTTTGAGCTGTAAGTTAATAGTATTTTAATCTTTCTGCTTCTGTAGAAAGCCCGGTGAATTGGCTGGATGATGGAAAACCATACTAATGAAGAAATAATTTGCTATATGCAAAAGAAAAAAAAGTAATTTTTTTATTTAGCTAACGATGCAGCTGCTTCAAAAGAGAACTACATAATAATAGACTGAGACATTTCTTACTTGTGCTAAAATATTCCATCAATTCTTTCAGAAAGGGGAGTAACAAATAGAAACATTTGTAATTTGGAGACTCTTGTTTATGGAGATCTATAGAAACTCTCGGTAACACAGTTACCAGGTTATGGTGTCTTGGTCTCTCAATCATCCTGACCCTGGCACAATGCATTTTAGCGCTCTCTTCACATGTATATCAGGCGATATATGGAGATGGTACATACTTGGATCTTGTCATAAAGTGCAGCTGGGATGTTGTTAGTGGGGTTCTTTGAAGACTACAACTTTGCATATGTCCTAGAGTGCACTTGACCCGAAGTGTAAACCATTGTTGAGTAATTTTATAAAGTATATTGTTATAAGTAGCAGATGGCAACAACAAGCAGTTTTCAATGCTTTTTATCTCAATATATGTTTATACATATGCACATACATGTATGTCTTTTAATGGATTTTTTTTTTAAACAATAAACTATTCAGTGACCTAAAACAAGGATGCATGTCTGACTAGGTTATGTTAATACAACATTAGTTACACTAACAGGAAAAAACAACATGAAGTCTGTTAAAGAAAAGTGGGAGATGGCTAATAGGACCCTCCAAAAATACAAGTCCAGTGTGACAACAGAAGCCATGAAAGTGCATGCGCAGAATGTTAATAGGCCCCAAGGGGTACAAGGACTAATCAGTCAGTTACTTGTCATCAGTAAATGAAGCCTTGCAAACTGAATAAAAACAGTTTCAGAGATGAGCTATACATGCTTAATTGCCTTCTTAGCAGAGAGGAACCTAATGAAATTCAACAAGGGCAAGTGTAGGGTGCTGCACCTGGGGAGGAATAACGCCATGCATCCGTACAGGTTAGAGGCTGACCTGCTGGAGAGCAGCTCTGTGGAAAGGGACCTGGGAGTCCTGGTGGACAACAGGATGACCATGAGGCAGCAATGTGCCCTGGTGGCCAAGAAGGCCAATGGCATCCTGGGGTGCATCAAGAAGAGAGTGGCCAGCAGGTTGAGGGAGGTCATCGTCCCCCTCTACTCTGCCCTGGTGAGGCCACATCTGGAGTATTGTGTCCAGTTCTGGGCTCCCCAGTTCAAGATGGACAGGGAACTGCTTGAGAGGGTCCAGCAAAGGGCTACTAAGATGATTAGGGGATTGGAGCATCTTTCTTCTGAGGAAAGGCTGAGGCATTTGAGTCTTTTCAGTCTAGAGAAAAGAAGACTGAGGGGGGATCTTATCAATGCGTATAAATACTTAAAGGGAGAGTACCAGGGGGATGGGAACATTCCCTTCCTTTTTGATAATGTTTGGACCTGCTGTAATAATAATTTTTTGATTAGACTGTTAAAATATCAGTTAGATTATAATAGATTTTCAGTTTCACATATAAAAAGTGCTCCTGAAGCCCACATATGTTGCATGGGATGATCTGGTCCACCCCCCTAAGTACTGATTATTAAATCTGACTGCAACAGGAAGCAAGCCAAGAGAAAAAATAATTCAGAAAATTTTATTTTCTTGTGGAATAAGTAATACATTGCTTTAATGGAGCCAGTTTAATGGACTGTAGGTAACAGAAGGGAGGTAAAGAAAAGAGACCAGTACACAAAATCATGACATAAAGTAGGTGTACTGAATGCTTTTTTCTCCACCCCTGAAAATATACGTTTTTGTGTCAGTTGCCAAACTGTCATTTTTATTGTTCTAAACCAAGCAATTAGTTCACAAAAATTGAACTTTTGCCTTTTTTCAATAAATATATTCTGTTTTCAAAAGTTTCTACTATTTGGTAATTCTATGTATTGTTCCTTTGCACCTCTGAAAAAGGACATAATGAACCTGGGAAAAGGAAAAATGTGTGACTCCAATAGAAAAATGAAAGAGGAATGGATACATGAATGGAGTGATGAGACAGAAAGCAGGACCCTGTGGGTTTTGTAGAACTTTGTGAGGAGGACTGCAAATTTCTGAGCAGATGAAGTGAAGCGTTGAGGAGCTGGATAGTAGTAAAATATTTCATGGAGAATTCAGTTTATAGGAAAGAAAACCAGAAATAATGAAGAACTAAAAAGGTAGAGAATTTGTATCTAATGAGAAAGTCAACATACATTTGTGATTAAACTGAAGTTCACTGACATTAAACCTCTTCTTAAAAGACAAAGTGTGAAGACAAGGTTTTACCTCATGCTTTATTGTCAGGGAGAGAGCTATCTTTAACTAGAAATCACTCATAGGAAAATAAATGAATAAGCAAAAAACCAAATAAACGTGTGGGGAATCCACTGTCAGGACTGAGCACTTTGCAGTCTCTCTCATTTCTTAGTTGGTTCACAATTACTTGTATTTGGCAATTCTGGTTCATTGCAGAAGATTCTCAGATGACAGAGGTTTGAGCGATGTTTGAGTGTGCTGTATCCAAGGATAAAGAGATGGAAACTTTTTTTGTGGACTGTTGAACTATGTTATTTTTCAATGTTTCTAAGAGTTTAACTATTACTAATGAACTCTTCTGTTGCAATTATGTATGTCTCAAAATAAGCTAAATATTATGAGATAGTTGCTATATTTATTCTTTGTGAAAAGATATTTTTATCTGGGTAAACCAGGTTGGTTTGTTTTTGTTTTTGTTTTTTATTTTCATCAGTAATACACTTCATTTTAAGTTAAATATGTAGAAGCAATTAAGCAGCTTCTTTTTCTTTTTTTTTTTTTTCTTTACAACATGGAATATTTAGGAGAAAAGCACGAGAGACAACAGTCTTTCATTACTCAAGTTTTGAAGATACTGATTGTTGGTGGAATAATGATTTATATCACAATACCAGTCAAGGTTGCTTAAAATACAAACATTTTAACTTCATAGAATCACAGAATCATAGAATAGTTTAGTTTGGAAAGGACCCTTAAAGGTCACCTAGTCCAACTCCCCTACAATAAGCAAGGATATCTTCAACTAGATCAGGTTGCTCAGAGCCCCATCGAACCTGATCTTGAAAGTTCCCAGGGATGGGGCATCTACCACCTCTTTGGGCAACCTGTTCCAGTGTTTTACCCATTATAAAAAATGTCTACCTTATATCTAGTCTGAATCTACCCTCTTTTACTTTAAAACCATTACCCCTTATCCTGTCGCAACAGACACAGAAATGTATGTTTGTAAATCTGACCATTCCCTTTTTAAGATGACAGTTATCATTCCAGTCAACTATTATTTCAGGGTGGGGAGAAAACTGTGATGCAAAAGCAGGAGGGCCTCAGGTTCTGTACCCTTCCACTTCATACAAGTCTGCTGTGTCGTGTAGCCACGTGTTAAACTGTCCTCAGGGATCTCTTAGTGGTTACAAGGTGTGAATGACTTTGCTTGCTGTTACTAAACTAAACCAAACAATTTCTGAGAATTGTCATTGCTATGCTTTACCAATATCTGTTTCTGCTGTCTTTTCAACACTTGCTTATCTCCTTTTCCTTCAGGATAAGGAACATGTTAATGTCTTCTTTCTATTTTTTTTTTTTTTAATGTGAAAAAGAATGCATATGTTGTCTCTGTGTAGCCACCAGCACTCCCCAAAACACTGTTTCTCTTCAATTATTAGTTCTTCATTCAGTGGAGGAAAGGATAGACATCATTTCTCATTGATACATAATTCTTTAATATAATAATTCTAGTTTCTTTTCTCATACTTTCAAGATTCTTGCTCAGAATTTTTCATATGAACATTATTTTTTTTTCTTTTAGTGTATGTTATCTTTTCCTTATCAAATACCTTGGACATAGTACATGCTGTAAAATACACTCATACTGCACTACTTTATGTAAACCATGTCAGGATTATTTTTCTCATCATTTTTATTAATGTAATACATGTCATGTCCTCTTTCTTGGGGTTGGTAATAAAGGGATTTCTGCTTTTTGATTATGGGTGTTCCATTGCAGAAGCAGTTGAATCTGGTAACATTGCATAATGGTATTTACCCATCATCAGGAAAATCATTCAAGTTATCTTCATTTAGTATTTATGTTTCAAATTTGCTCCTCTTGCATATATGAAAGTGTGTATCTCTTTCTCCTAAACAGGATTTCATCATTTATCTTCAGGGAGAGATTTTTTGAAAGCATCTTACAAAATGTGGAGTCCTGCCTGATAACACACAGGAACTCCACTACTGTATACAAAAAGCTGGAAATCAGATACGCAATTTCACATGCTTCCTCTGCGCCAACACTTTGGTTTCTTGGTGGTAGCTGGTTATCAAGAGTCTAATATTGTCCCTATTTAAATAACGGATAAAACTGGACTGATCCTTTAAACTGAATTATCCTTTCTAATGACCCAATCTGAACAAATGCATTTATGTATATTTTTAATTATATATACACAAACACATTTCTATTTCTGGGGAGACGTTAACCAGCATTTATTCTTGCTGAACTCCAGAAGGGATGGAAGAGTTGGCTCCTGTGCAAAGTGCGTTAAGTCTTGTCTCAGTTTTTACATATTCATTAATTAGACTCATTTTACAGATATGTTCCCAAATATCTAAAAATTGATATTTTCATTCTTTTACTAGGTTTGCAACTCTTAATGTCAAAACTGCTTCATCATACTGAATAACCATTCAGTATTCAATTTCTCAGAATGATTATTTTAATTATTTTAAGAGAATTACTTTAAAAAAAAGAAACATGCTGTTTCACCCTAATTCTTATCAACGGAAAAACTGTTATGTTGGTTGTAGTCACAATATCGTTCCTTTTTTCCCCATTCTTTCTTTTGGCTATATCTGTGCCAAGTTTTTGCAGTGTTCTCTCGTGCCTTTTTTAATCTTTCTGTGGACATATGATCATTTCTTTTCTATACTTTTTTCTTTTTTATTTCCTTTTTCCCCCTTCTTTACTAACATGATAGTCACATTATGATATATTAAATTAGAAATCTTTGTGCTTCCACAGTTTTGAATCTCACCAGTGTTTGTTGGAACTGTTCTCTCATTATTGTTTTACTACCTATATGCTCTTCCTTTTCTACAGAAACAGATTTGCTGCTAGATTGTCC
>VZSZ01000653.1:113237-158481 GCA_013398815.1 Ibidorhyncha struthersii
CCTCCAGGTGCTGAAGCAGGTTCCTCACCATTTCCCCTTGGATTACAGGGGCTTCGTTCTGCTCCCCATCCCTGTCTTCTAGCTCAGGGGTCTGGGTACTCAGGGAAAAACTGGTCCTACTGCTGAAAACTGAGGCAAAGACAGCATTAAGCACCTCCGCCTTATCCTCATCCCTGGTCACTATGTTACCGGCCCCGTCTACTAGAGGACAAAGATTATCCTTAGTCTTCTTTTTATTACCAATATATTTATAGAAACTTGTTTTGTTGTCCTTGACAACAGAAGCCAGGTTTAGTTCCAGTTGGGCTTTGGCCCTTCTAATTTTTTCCCTACATAACCTCACTACCTCTTTGTAGTCCTCATTAGTGGCCTTCCCTTTCTTCCAAAGGCCTTAAGTCCTCATTTTCTCCCTAAATTGCAACCCTGTCTCTCTGTTCAGCCAGGCAGGTCCTTTTCCCTGACGGCTTGTCTTGCAGTACACAGGGACAGCCTGCTCCTGTGCCTTTAAGACTTCCTCCTTGAAAAACATCCAGGCTTCCTGGACTCTATTGCCCTGGAGGTCTGCCTTCCAAGGGACTTTGTCAACCAGGCTCCTGAAAAGCCCAAAGTCTGCAATCCAGAAGTCCAAGGTAGCAGTTCTGCTGACCCTCCTCCTCGCTTCTCCCAGAATTGAGAACTCTATCATTTCATGATCATCGTTCCCAAAACAGCCTCCAACCGTCACATCCCCCACAAGCCCTTCCCTGTTTTGAAACAACAGGCCCAGCAGGGCACCTTCCCTAGTGGGTTCCCTCACCAGCTGTGTCAGGAAGTTATCCTTAACACACTCCAGGAACCTTCTAGACTGTTCCCTCCCTGCTGTATTGTATTCCCAGCTGATGTCCGGCAACTTGAAGTCCTCCATGAGGACAAGAGCTCGTGATCTTGAGACTTCTCCCAGCCGTTTGTAGAATATTTCATCTGCGAAATAACAGCTACAAGGTCTCATTTTTTTAGAACTGGTAACAAAATAAGTTTTGCTCTACTTTTTCTTTATTATTATAGCAACAGACAATGATCTGTACTTACTGGCAGGCAGAGATTTTTTTTTGAAGGCAGAGGAATGAGTGACACAGAACTTCTTGGTTATGTCAGTGTTGCAAACAATAACGGTTGCTGTAAACTTTCTTCCCCCCCCCAGTTGTAAGTGTGTGAATTGTTGACTCTAAGCTCAGATATATGTTATAAAGACAGAACTGAGCTAATCCAGACAGGACGTTTATTAAGACTGGATTTTTACAAACAAAACCTGTTTTAATCTCATAGGATAAGTCCTTCAAAAGTAAAATATATACAAGCCTTGTACTGTACCGATATACTTCATTCAGTGTCAGGTAGGCACTCTGGAATTCTGTCTAAAATAACATATTATTTGCTTATCTTGAAATTGCTGCTCTGACCACTCGTTAGCCTGGCTCTGGTAGTAGAAAAAGTTCTCCAACTTTGGCTCTAAGGAAAAGTGAAGTATTTGCTTATCATTAAAAAAAGCTGAGAACTTTATGTAGTTATCTAGAACATACAAATTCATTATGCTTTTGCTACTTAGTTCAGGAAGGACACTAAGTCATATGATACTGTGTGATCAAAGATTTTTTTGTTTGGTTGTTTCATAATTACATTCTTCCATTACAATCCACTTTATCTGAAGATTGTTCTGAAAAGTCAGCCACAATCTTGTATCTCATTTAATTAGGAGATTAAACTAGGAGAAAAAAAAAAAAAAAAAAAGAAGGCAAAACAACTGTAACAGTCCAAACTGTTTTCTGTCCTCCCATTCCAAAACACTTTTTTCTCTGGTAACAGCATCTTTATCCTTGATAGGAAAATAGCCATATTCTATTTCTAATGTCACAAAAACCTCACATGAACACCTATATCTTTGGTCAACTTACTAAAATACTGTTATAAAAAAAATATATATATATAAGTGGGTATCACTTCATAGACTATAAATAACCAAACTAATTTTCTTGAGGATATGAAGGGAAAAAAATAAAATTACAATGCATCTTCTATAGAAGGGCTAGAAAAAGTAGAGTTGCATCTTTAAAACATTCTTTTTGTTGTAAACTTCTAAGACCCCAGTTTTCCTCCCTACTACTTTACCCCTTCCATTCCCATTTTCTGATGTACCCATACCATCCTTCCTCTTGGTAACAGTAGCAAACTCATTTATATGCAAATACATTTGCAAGGCTTTGATTTTAATGTAGGTTTTTAATGAAATTTTTGAGCCAGATTTTAAAAAGTATGCTGGATACTGACACAAGGGCTACCTACCAGGATGTTCAGCACTACAGGTTCTTGCTCCAAGATCGATCATGCTGTGGAGGTACATGCCCAAAGGTCTTCAGACAGTAACTGGAGGAGAGTTAGGTGTCTAAGCTAGGGAACAAACAGCTAGATGGCAAGTATATCAACATATCAGTATTTCCTTTATGAATTATGCTTACTGAATCTTCAGAGCCAGACAGAACTTTCCATTTGTTTCCTTATAGACTGCCTTTGTGAGTCATAAGAGAGGAAAGAAACAATTGTGACCTTTTCATAGAATCATAGAATAGTCTAGGTTGAAAGGGACCTTTAAGATCATCAAGTCCAACCATTAAAATAAAACTGTTAAAGCCACCACTAAACCATGTCCCTAAGCACCATGTCTTTTAAACTGATGATTTCATCACTTCCCTGGGCAGTGTGTTCCAGTGCTTTACAACCCTATCTGTGAAGATTTTTTTCCTACTATCCATCCTAAACCTCCACTGGTGCAACCTGAGGCCATTTCCTTTTGTCCTGTCACTTGTTATTTAGGAGAAGAGACCAACACCCACCACCCTACAACCTCCTGTCAGGTAGTTGTAGAGAGCCATAAGGTCTGCTCTCAGCGTCCTTTTCTCCAGTTGCCTCAGTCACTCCTTATAAAACTTGTTCTCTAGACCCCGTACCAACTTCGTTGCCCTTCTCTGGACATGATCCAGAATCTCAATGTCTTTCTTGTAGTGAGGGGCCCAAAACTGAACTAGCATTCGGTGTGAGGCCTTAGCAGTGCCAAGTACAGGGTGATAATCACTTCCCTATTCCTGCTCACCACACTATTCCTGATGTAGACCAGGATGCTGTTGTCCTTCTTGGCCACCTGGGCACACCGCTGGCTCATGTTCAGCCTGTTGTCTACCAATGCCCCCTGTACGTGGTAGAGCACTCTCTCAGGACACAGAAGGCCTGGGTTATTTTGCTCTCCACATCTTAGGATCCCTGAATTTGCATAGCTATTACAAATTCTCCAGGTTGGATTTTTTGTTGTGGGATTTATAAACTTAGTTTTATGCTCTAGTTAGTAGATTACTTGAATAAGTGAGTCCATCTCACTTGATACACTGTTGCAATTTTAAATTAACATGCTATTGTTTACTTCATCATTACCTGAAAATCACCAGCTTAATCTAGCTGATGTCATATATAAAGTTTTTCATTAGCTCATTAGGAACAATATCTGTCAAATACATAAGTAAGAAATTCAGTTTTGTGAATATTTGTATTAGAATTAGAACCAGATAGTTTTTTATGAATCAAACAAATGTAGTTAAATCTAAGAAAATAATAAATACCTTTCTGTGACTCTGAAGCTAAGAACTTCCTCAATTTTAAAGCCTTTTCCCCCACTGCTCAGTGCAGTGAGCAGAGCCGCAGTTGGTAAGAGGGCCCCCTAATGTTTTTGTCAAGGGGAGAGCTAGGCCTGATGGGCTTATCGAGGAGATGAACTCCTCACAATGCTGGCCAAGGCCAGCCAGAGGCAGGGCCAGAGACGAGACTGGGCACAGGTACCACCACATCATCACTGGGGCCAAGCTGGGGATCTGCTGAACCAAACTGGGGTCCTGGCCTTGGGCAGGGGGGGTGTCCAAGATGAGGTTCATCAGGAAGGGTTAGGTTGGGCGGTATCCTTGGGGCCCTGAAAATTATGTTAGTTAACTCTTCCCTTTGGATCTTAACTTAAACATCTAAGTGATATCTACCCATGATCTTGATCCTACTCCCTTTCCACCTACCTTGACTATTCTTATCTATATTATTTTGATACGCAGTAAGGCAAAATAAATACTGCATATAATTGGTATTCCACATCAGATATTTCTTCTCCACATAAATGACATTATTTGCAAAGTTATCTAAAAACAACCTAGCATTATTTTGTATCTGCTTTGACCAATAACTATTTATTGTTTTCCTTCTCTCATAATAGGTTCTGTTGAGCATCATTAGGGTTTTATTTTGTCATTTAACATCAAAGGCAGAAGTGCATGTATATTCATGCACTTCTCGATGTTTTTAATGGTCGACTTCTAGCATTTAAAGAAAAATACTGCTGTTTTGTTGTTTTGGGGGTTTTTGTTTCTTTTTCTTCTTTTTGGGGGGCCTCATACATCTGTAATAAAGCTGCATTCAGCCTTATTATTATCCCTAGCAGATATAGCATCTTTGGTTCAGGGCTTCATCACATAAAGTACTTACTCTTGTAATCCTTTGTCAGCGAGATGTTTTATGAATCTTTGTAAGACTTCAGGCCATATAGAAATGCTGCTGTTTGAAATTAGACTAGCACAAGATTAAATCAGAGAAAGATTAAATCTCAGTAGCATGCTTTTGTTTGATATCCATGAATACATATCAAGTTCTGTACTAATATAAAACCTTTTCTGCAAAAATGTAAAACTCTGTGTAAGCCCTATCCTTAAGAACTATAAAGTGAAAAAAATAAAATAAGAAATAAATATGAATTGTTTTCTGTGCAGATATGTTCTTCCAGTTTACAAAGCAAGTAAATTTTTAATTTCCATGTTCTTTTCCTACCAAACCCTACAGAAGATAAATCTACTCAGAAAACAAGGAAAGATTTGGCCTTGTTCTTTTCCTAAATTGTTCATCAGCAGTACCAGGTTCATTATAGTTACACTTGAGGTGATGGGAAAGGATATAAAAATTATTTAGCAGGTTGATTTTCTCTTAAAAGAAATATTTCAAAAAATTTGACCATTAATTTTTATAAGTAGTATTTATCCTATAACAGCTAAACTCCACTGCTACAAGAGTAGTATTACAATGTGTCTTCCATGAATCATCCTTCACAATCTGACAGAACTGCTTTCACAGCACAGGCAAGCTTGGCTGAAATGTAATTTATTTCACAAAACCAAGAGGTGGAAATATAATCACAAAACTAATAGTTTACTCTCTTCATGAGGGGAATATCTTACACTTCGCAGGCTAATTGGAACAGTTGTGTCATGTGTCATGTGCTCCTCCCCCTCTGAAGGCAATATTTCTCAAATTTCTCAAATAAATTTCACCTTCTTCATGAAAGATTATGAAAATATCTAGTGAGGAAAAAAAAAATTTTCCTTTCAGAAGTCTTTCTAATGACAAGGTGGAGAATACTTACTAAGTGAATGTGAACAATCAAGAAGGGACAGAGAAGATGGGCACAACAGGTGTAGTCATGAAGCTTAGGGAAGAAGTAGGGAGTGACTGGCTGTTGCAAAGAAAGCTGAATTTATCTTAACATGAAAGGGACAAGAAGGTGACCTTTAATTTAGATAATAGCTGTATCAGCTGAGTGGATCAACAGTTTGTGTAGATGGCCTTCCCTGAGTTAATAAAAAATGTGTGAATGTCTTCCTCAGCTAGCTATACTGGAACAGGGGAAATATATACGTGGCTCAGACCAAGATATATTATCAAAACAACAAAACCAAAATAAACTTTGAAAAAGCAAAGGACTTGAGCTGGCTTCAACCCACAGACTTCTTCCTAGTAATTGGGGATACCCAGCATGGTGGAGGTGAGCATATAAAGACTGGTAAAAAGGAAGCATGCAAAAGCTTGAAGTATGGCCAAGTGACTTGGGAGAAATATAGAAACAGTCTTCACACACACAAGGACGGGGTTAGGAAAGCCAAAACCCGTGTGGAGTTGAATCTGGCAAGGGATGTGAAAAGCAACAAGAAGAGCTTTGACAGGTAAATCAGTCGCAAAAGGAAGACTAGGTAAAATATGGGCCTGCTCCTGAATGGGACGAGGGATCTGGTGACAAAATAGAAAGCGCCGAGGTACTCAGTTCCTTCTTTGCCTTGGTCTTCACTGGTAAGATCCATCCTTGCAGTAGGAAAGTCTGGAGCAATGAAAACAACCTCAGTGAAGAACGATCAGGCTAGGGTACATTTCAACAGACTGGATAAACACAAGTCCATGAGACCTGCTATTGTGCACCCGCAGGTGCTGAGGGAGCTGGCCAATGTCATTGGCTATGCTCTGTAAGGGTATGTGGAAAGTGAGACTGTCTGTTTCACTGAGATTATCCAATCAAGGGCCTTTTCAATGCAGAGCGGGTAATAAGTAAAGGGGGAACCAAAACCACGCAAAGACACGAAGCTGAACGGCAAGGCATAACGTAGACAACATGAAAGGCCAAAAGCCTCCAGTCGCTAACTAAGAAACTGCAGGAATAGCTTTGAAAAGGTCAAAGGTGACTTTGTAACTGATAGAAAGGAAGGAAAAAAGAGGAACATGAGGATATTTGAAGGGGGAAGTTGTGGGACTGTGCAAAACTTACAAAGGAATGTTTAGAGGAATGAGACTAGCAAGAAGCAAAGTGGGGAACAGACAAAAAGGAGTATGAAAGTGGCCAGTCATATTGTGCCCAGTCAGTACACTTGTCTGCTAGCTTTCCACCTGATCACTGCAGTCTTTCCTATATTCTTATTAAATGCTTTCCTAGCTATCTGTCTGCGTAATCTGACTCTCTACCCAGTATGTGTGTGAATGCTTCCAGGACAAAGTGCTAGCTGCTTGGGGGACCAGTGTGAGTAGATATGGACTACTTACAGGAGTCAGACAGGGGATGGATGTAGGTGCACCCAGACCGATGGTGCCAGCAACTGAAGCAAGTGGATTCTCAGCTTCAGTAGCTGCAGATATCAGTGTTCTCCTGAGTGTGTCGTAGAAACACAGAATCATAGAATAGTTTGGTCTGGAAGGAACCTTAAAGATCATCTAGTTCCAATCCTCCTGCCATAGGCAGGGACATCTTTGCACTAGACCAGGTTACTTAAACCCCATCCAACCTGGCCTTGAACACTTTCAGGGGTGGGGCATCCTCAACTTCTCTGGGCAACCTCTTCCAGTGCCTCACCACCCTCAGTGTAAAGAATTTCTTCCTTGGGAGTCCCAGACTTTGTGGGTAACAGAGAAAGTCTGGAGGAAGGAAGACTTTCCCTTGGTTGAAGAAGAACAAGTTAGAGATCAATTAGGTAAACTGGATAGCCACAAGTCGATGGGACCTGATGGGATGCATGTGCGCAAGTGCTGAGAGAGCTGGGGGAAGTCATTGCTGGGCAACTCTCCATCATCTTTGAGAGGTCCTGGAGGACAGGTGAGGAGCCTGAGGACTGGAGGATAGCCAGTGTCACTTCAGTCTTCAAAAAGGGCAAGGAGGATGACCTGGCAAACTACAGGCTGCTCAGCCTCACCTCCATCCCTGGAAAGATGATGGAAGTGCTTGTTCTGGGCACCATCTCCAAGCATCTGGAGGAAAAGAAGGTTATCAGAAGTAGTCAACATGGATTCACCAAAAGGAAGTCCTGTCTGACTAATCTGATAGCCTTCTACCATGGCGTGACTGGATGGGTGGATGAGGGGAGGGCAGTGGATGTCGTCTACCTTGACTTCAGCAAGGCTTTTGACACTGTCTCCCACATCATCCTCACAGGCAAGATTAGGAAGTGTGGGTTATATGAATGGACAGTGGGGTGGATTGAACAGTGGCTGACAGATAGAGCTCAGAGGGTAGTGGTTAGTGGTGCAGAGTCGAGTTGGAGGCCAGTAACAAGTGGTGTTCCTCAAGGGTCAGTACTGGGTCCAGTCCTGGTCAATATATTCATCAATGACCTGGATGAAGGGATAGAGTATACTATCAGCAAGTTTGCTGATGACACAAAACTGGGAGGGGTGGCTGACACGTTGGAAGTCTGTGCTGCTATACAGTGTGACCTGGACAGGCTGGAGAGTTGGACAGAGAGGAACCTTATGAAATTCAACAAGGGCAAGTGTAGGGTGCTGCACCTGGGGAGGAATAACCCCAGGCATCAGTACAGGTTAGGGGCTGACCTNGGTGAGTATTGTGTCCAGTTCTGGGCTCCCCGGTTCAAGAAGGACAGGGATCTGCTGGAGAGGGTCCAGCAAAGGGCTACAAAGATGATTAGGGGATTGGAGCATCTTTCTTCTGAGGAAAGGCTGAGACATTTGAGTCTTTTTAGTCTAGAGAAAAGAAGACGGGGCGGGGAGGGATATTATCAGTGCTTATAAATACTTAAAGGGAGGGTACCAGGTAGATGGCAACAGTCTTTTTTCAGTGGTGCCCAATGATAGAACAAGACGTAACAGGCACAAACTTGAACATAAGAAATTCCATCTAAACACAAGGAGGAACTTTTTTACTTTGAGGGTGGCAGAGCACTGGAACAGGCTGCCCAGAGAAGCTGTGGATTCTCCCACACTGGAGACCTTCAAAACCCACCTGGATGCCGTCCTGTGCAACCTGTTGTAGGTGACCCTGCTGTGGCAGGGGGGTTGGACTAGATGATGTCCAGAGGTCCCTTCCAACCCTGACTATTCTGTGATTCTGTGATTCTGTGAATCTTTCTAATATCTAGCCTAAATCTACTCTCTTTCAATTGAAAACTGTTACCCCTCATCCTGTCGCTACACTCCCTAATAAATAGTCTGTCTCCATCTTTCCTGTAGTCCCCCTTTAAATACCAAAAGGCCGTAGTAAGGTCTCCCCGAAGCCTTCTCTTCTTCAGGCTGAACAACCCCAGCTGTCTCAGCCTGTCCTCATAGGGGAGGTGCTCCAGTCCCCTGAGTCCTGTGCTACAGGCTTTGTGCTTGGAATGCCAGCTACTGGGCGGGGGCAGTGTGAGTGGATTTGGTGCCAGCTACTGGAGACCAGGCATGTAGGTGCCTCTGGCCTGTAATGTCAGCTACCAGAGTGAGTGGAGGCCTCCCTCCAGTTCAGCTGAGCTCAGTGCCCATGTGCCTGCTGCCAGCTGCTGTGGGCAAGTGTCTGTATCACATATTACGTGCACAGAGTGTGCACATGTATCTGCTAACAAACTTCAAACTTTACCAGCCAGCAAGTAGGGAGGGCCCTGGGTCCAGCATCGGATATCAGACAGGCACGGTTCCATGCTGGTATGCCCAGGGGGACTTGCAAATGTAAAGTGTATGTAGGACGAATGTGTTTATGCTGTGTGTTTGCAGACAACAGCAAGCTGGACAAGTTGGCATGTAGGGAACCTGCGCGACAGTTAAAAGCCAGGATCCAGGATCCAGGCAGACATGCCAGGCAGACAGTGGGGTGTGCTGGTGCTTGAGGGATCTGTGAACGTGCCTGTGCTTGTGAACCTGGAGGGTGTCCTGTATGTGCCTGTACTAGTGACTTTCAATCCTGACCAGCCAAAAAGGAGGAAGGGGACTTGACTGTCCGTAGTCATGCTTTATGGGAGTCCAGTGAATATGTAGCCAGCAATGTCAGTATCCTCTGCGTGTGTGTGTGCACGTGTGTTTGTCTCAGATACATGTTCAGCTTCACTACTGGTTGAACCTACAAATGGAAAGGTAGCAGTTGTGTTCAAGGCCTAAATCCCCAGGTGCGTGAGACAGGGCTCCAGCTTCCTTCCTCCAGGAGGAATTCCTGGGCCTGGAGCTGCTGGAGGTGATGGCTGTTTCTGACATCCCTCAATAAGGTGGTTGCGCTGCCATTCAGAGGAACCTAGATGAGCTGGAGGACTGGGCCAAGAGGAATCTTCTTAATTTCAACAAATGGAAATGCAAAGACTCGCACCAGGGGAGGAATTACCACACACATCAGTAAAGGCTGGGAGCCAACAGGTTGGAAAGCAGCTTGGCAGAGGAGGATTGGGGGTCCTGGTGGACAATAAATTGACAATGAGCCAGCAATGCACCCTTGTGGCAAAGGTGGCCAACAGTCTACTGGGTTTCATTAGGAAGAGCAAAGCCACTAGGTCACAGGATGTGATCCTTCCTCTCTACTCAGCACTGGTAATGCTACACTGGTGACGTGTCCAGGTCTGGGCTCTCCAGTACAAGAAAGACATGGACATACTAAAGTGACTTCAGAGAAAAGCCATGAGGACACTTAAGGGACTGGAGCATCTGTCATACAAGGAGAGGCTGAGAGAACTGGGACTGGGACAACCAGAAGAAGAGAGGCTCAGGGAGGATTTTATTAGTATGTATAAATACTTGAAGGGAGGGTGTAAAGAAGATGGAGTTCAGTGACAGGACAAGAGGCAATGGGCACAAATTGACCTACAGGAAATTCTATTTCCACATCAGAAAAAAATCTTTCTTACTGTGATGGTGACCAAATTCTAGAACAGGTTGCCCAGAAAAGTTGTGGTGGAGACTCCGTTCCTGGAGATAATAAAACCTGACTGGACACAGCCATAAGAAACCTGCTGTAGTTGACCTTGGTCTAAGCAGGGGGTTGGACTAGATGGTCTTCAGAGGTCCCTGTTGATCTTAACTATTCTGTGACTCTGTTATGCTATGAAGATAGCCTAAAATGGTAATTTTCCTCAATATTACCAGCTTTTATTTATTTTTTACATTACTCAGTGAGAATGCATTTCCTAAAAAGCATAGCAGTGAAGTTATGCCAAAAATATCTGAAAGAGGACACAATACCTATTCAAAAGAAGACACTGGGTATGTCATGAGAAGAACCTTAAAAGCAATCTCAAAGTCAAAATAATTTAGCAGCTCTGAAGTATAATGTGCGTTGAACATTGGTTAAGATTTTGCCTTTTCTGATTTGAGGCAATTTCCAGCGTATGCTTGTATTGAACATTACCATTAGCTGATGACTTTATGTCTGTTAAAATATTCGAGTTACTGTGCTCTATTCTACTATTAGTAGTGCCCAACTGCCAGCCATTAAACTAAATAATGTAATGTATGCAACTATACACACATATAGAGAGGATTTATAGGAAGACAATCAGAAACTAATAATAAGAAAGTAAGATTACTGACCCTGAGAGAAGAGTTAGATGAAACTTATTTGAGGTGTTTAAAAATGTGTTATGTGGAGTGGAAAAAAACAACAATTTATTTGTATTGTCAATGTACAATTGCATCTGTTGAACTAAAGCAAAAGAAAAGGTGCTGCCCCAGAAGCGTGCTGTCTTCCAAAATTTCATCATTTCAAACACGTTTGAAAAACCACTCTTGTAATCATTCAGTCGGTCCAATATTCATGTTGAGAAAAACATTGGCTAACCTAGGTGTCATCAAGACATTTTTAATTGTTTTATTTAGGATTTTCTTCATACAATAAGGCAAATAAACTTACTTTTCATCATGCAAGATATGGAGAAAATCACTCTACATAGTTGGCTGGTATTTTTGCAGTTTTTTGGCATTTTGCTTTATTCTGGAGGTGGAGATGCTAGGTTTTTTTTCACTGAAATACCAGATAGATGTTACTCAAGACCAAGGAAAGGATAAGAACATACAAAATACAAGTGACATGCTCACTCTGACAAAGAATGAGTCAAAACTGTGCAAGTTTATTTATTTGTTGTTGTTAAACAAGTTTATTGATTTGAATCTGAAAGCAGTGCAACCACGTTTGTTTGTTGCTTAGATATGTGAATATGTTGCACCCATTCACGTTCAGCGTAACATATACAACCACATATCTATTCACATATCAACACCATATGTAATGAAGCTGTCTTCTATACTATTCTTTGAAACAATGCATGCTTATGTAAAAGTCTCCAGTACTGCACAGTCATGGCCTATCCTGGTTTGAGGCAAAAGAGAACCAATTTTCTTTTCAGTAATTTTACTTTGCAGCTAAGCCTCTTCTAACTAACTGAAGTCTCTGAAATTAACATTGTGTTTTTAAGACAGTGTCCACTTCCAGAGTGATAAGACCTGATTGTTTATAATTCATAGCAAGGCATGGTATTCAGAGAGGCTTCTGCTTATACTTATTGCTATGACAACCAAGGCCAGCTAACTTTGTTATTTGTTGGAGGGTTGGAAGCCGAAAAGCATAGACGAGTGGCACCTGCGGGGAGGAGTGGACAAGACAGGTGACCCAAAACTGACCAACAGGGTATTACACCGTATCTGCATCATGCTCAGCATAAAATTTGAGGGCTCAGAGGGTCAGGCCTCTTTCTTCAATGGCCAGTGTCTGAGGAGGACTCTGTCTGTTCATCTGCCTTTGATCCCGATCTGTGCGTTTCTGAATCCAGATCCAGAATCCCGTTCCCGTCCATCGCTGAGTCCAGTCTGGGACTTTTCCAGTGCCTGACAGTGATGTGATTGTCATCCTGGGAGCTTGATACTGGTTTTGTATATATTGTATATATTTTATTATTTTCTTTTTATTATTTTACTAATATTTTCACTGAAGTAGTTTACTTTCTTTTTAAACTCATAAGTCTCTTTCTCTCTCTCTTCTCCTTCAGGGAGAGGTGGGAGAGAGCATTTGTCATTTCTTTCAGTACCCAGTCCAGCCCAAATCACAACACAGCCAAAAAAAGATCTGAGACACCCAGACAGAGCTGTCAGGTATGGCACAGGGTCTATAAGAAACCTTCATTTTTCTGAAGCAGAAACTGGAGGACAGTTAAAATAATGAGGACAACTTCTTAATTGGCAATAAATTATTTTCTATGAATAAATGAATGCTACATATCTACATGTAGAGTTCTTAGTCAAAGTCCTAGTATACAAGACATTCCTAAAGGTTAACGCATAGATACTGCAGAGACCTGCATGGACTTGGATCCTTTCAGAATAATGTTAGGTGGATGCTTCATATACTCTAAGACATCTCAAATAACACGAGATGTGTGTGTGTTTAAGCTACCAAACTCAACCATAGACATGTACAGGCTTTCTATACTATGTGATTCAGTTTGAGATTATAGTACCTAAATTAAGGTTGTTAAAAGCAGATGCGTATATGAGAACTACATTTTAACCTCGTATTGTAATCAACGCAGATCTAATCAGTATTGTCACTAGAGCCTAGAAATCAATTTAATTCACCCTAATATTGACATTTAGGAGCAGGATTCAGTTTCCCCAAAGACAGATGTCTGTTGAAACTTGAGATCTTAAACTGTCTTCAGTGTATTGTAGAGGACTTGTCTGTCCTCACGTGCTGTAGAAAGAATATGGGTGCTGAACAGACTTCTGTGCGTTCCTTTATTCAGCCATGCTCCCAGAAGTAATCATTCTATTTTTTATTTTTATGGTGTTAAACTTACCTGTGTGAGTCTAGTCTGTTTCTAGAAACACCGATGGCAATGAGTTCACCTAGTTTTTCATGTAGTTGTTTTCCCCTAATAACTTTTTAAATAGAACTGCACAGGTCTAATCATATGTACTTTCCAAATATAACACAAATAGTCAAACAAACAAACAAAAGACCAAACCCCCTCTTACTTTCCCTACAGATTAGAAAGAAAGACTGGCTACCCTTTTTCACTTTTAGAACCTACTGACAACTTGTAAAATTCCTAGAAATGAGACATTGATCTGAATACATGTAGTACTAGGTATAGTGCACAATATACACTCCAGTGGTTAGGAGCATGTAACACTTGGTGAGCCTGGTTAAAATATATTCAGTTGCACAATAACCCCAAGGAGCACATCAGACTGTAAGGAATATTAGTGATGATAACATGGGACACTGCAGATGAGAGTAGGAGAGGAGTGATTAGTCTTCCACCACTTCAGCTCTGCTAGAAAAACATTACTTTAAAAAAAGGACTTAATACTTGAATAACAATATGTGATGGAGTAACTTACTTTTTCATGTTAACATCCAGGAAGCAGGCCTTGTCATACCTAAGCATTTTAAAGGAATTTGGGTTTAGTCCTGCATAAACGTGAACACATCAACCACAGTTTTGGAACAGTTCTCAGTTCTACCACCTTCTCAAGTTAACAACTCTGAGTTGAGGAGGCTACAGTGGGTTTCTGAGGGTGTTCATGCAATCCAAGACAAGTAATCTGACATTTAATCTGATATATATGGGGAAAAGTTAATGTAAAAGAAACTAACTTCAGTTACTCTTTAATAAATATTAATGGTTTCACAATCAGCGATTTTGCTCTTTCATTGAAAGAAAAGCTACCCCAAAAGAATCCAGTACTTTCAAAGGGAAGAGGATACATTAACTGCACAAAAGATCTGTTCACTTAACTTTTTACAATACAGTAAATTGTTCTTACTTAGAAGTAGCAAAATGGGCGAGTTTCACCATAAGTAATAAGTTACTGATATTTAATACCTGTCTGTTTTCAATACCTTGAAAAGAAAGAAATTAAAATTTGAAGTGAAATTCCATTCTGTAAAATCACATATACTACTTCATTCCAGGTCTACTTTTTGGATGAAGCAATTGGCTTCCTTTGAGTCTGAATCTGGTTGCAGTTTTGGGTATTATTTGCTTCTTCAACAACTCTGTACACTTCATGAGTCAGGTTTGACTTACTCTGGCTTTCACAACCCTCTGGCTCTGCACACTCATACTTTGGACCCCTGAGCATCACTGACACACTGCTATGTCAAGCACTGTGGCATGCAACACATAGCTTTGGCATCATGCTGTAAAAACAATAGTCTGATAAGTTCAGATATGATGCTCAGAAATTTAAGCTATTTGAACTGAAAAAGAAAAACTCTCAGAGAAGACCTAAACAGAATGATGCCCAGTGTGGACAGTCTACTATGAAAATCTTGGCCTGGTGACCAAGAATAGCTTCTTTATATAGCTTTCTTTGGGAGTAGGAATGTAGGCTCTGCTGCTGTCTCTGTACAACACTCCTTATCATGGCCAAGAGATGTCCTACTTCTCATCAAGTAATCCCTTTTAAGCATGTGAATCCACTGTTTTCTTAACCATTTCTCTGTCTCCTGATTTATTAGGTACTCCCACAGCTTATGCCACACTGTGTGTTCTGGTGAGTTGTTTCTTAAGCCACCAGTCTGGTTCTGAGGACTCAAGAAGGTGGTGGTATACAGGGTTATACCACTTAAAGGTCAGCATTGCCTCATTTTACACCTTGGAAGATTTAGTCCTGCACTCCTACTAATGTTCAGCATTATGCAATATTGAAATTTTGACCTTCCAGTGAACATCTGTAGCAAGGCTTGTTGATATTAAATAGTCAATGCAGAATTACTCAAAGGTCAACTTCTTCCCACTTATCTACTGTTCTAAGAAGTACTTGTAGCTTTCAACATTGTTGCTCAGCATCAGCCCTCCTTCTTAGATCTTTTTTTCTGTTATTTCTGTCATTTACTTCTTGTGAACAGTAATCATAGTTTTTTCATAATGTGTGGCTTGACATTTGTTTGCACAAATTTTGCAGTAGTAGCGCCTTCCCAGAAGATTTTCCTTTTGACTTTATTGCACTTTATACAGGTAACATGACTAAGGAAGACTCAGGTCCGAGTCTCAGAAGAAGGTTCTTCCTCTACAGAAGAAAGAGGACAAGATAACAGTTGGGATTTTCTCCATTTAGTCTAGATAAGAAAAGACCAAGGCCTTTCCTCCTCAAAATAGCACTTCTTTGAGCCATATTCACAAAATTATTTTCTTTTTTTTCCTTTTCCAAAAAGAAATATTTATAAATGTTTGTATTAGACAAAGATCTGAAAACTTATGTGGCAAAACCTATGATTCATTTAATTCTCAATCTAAAAAGAAACATGAAGGTTTCTGTGAGATACTGAGGTGAATGAATCATTAAGAAAAGAATGTGTCATTTGGCCCATTTAAAAGTTACTGATGTTGTTACATAGCATGTCTCATCTTTAGATCATAATGTCACAATAATTTTTTTTACAGTGATTTTAATGGACACTTCAAAATCTGTCTAAAAATTATCTTACTCACAGTCAGCTGAAACCTGAACAGCTTGACTGTGAACCTGACAGTATTTTACAATAATGCAGTAAATCAGAAAAAAAAAAAAAATAGGTTTAGCATATTGTGATGAGAAGATTTTCACTGCAAAGTTATATTAAAAAGTAACTAAAACTCTAAGTCAATTATCTATGATAAAAAGGTGTTTTCAAAAATAAAGCTATGAAACTACTTTTACATTCTATTGAAATCTGTACCAAGACTTCCTTTGACTTGCTTTTTTTCAGCATCAGGGAAATTCTTCTTCCACTGTTTAAATACAGACTGGTTTTACTATTAGTTTTCTTGCCATTTGCTGGTTTCCCCTAGAAATGGGTGGATGTTTTTTCAGGGTGGATGTTTTTTCAGTATAACCAATCCATCAGTGAACTCAAACAACATTTTCTCCTTTAAGATTCTGAACAGTGTCTCTCCTATATATTTCACATTAGTGACATCTTTTGTTTTCAGGTTACCAGAACATTTTTATTTCACAGAAGTTTGATATAGGCAAAGTATTTGCTGGAAACAAGACTTCACTTACATTTGAGCTGTGACACAAAGAAGCATTTCCCACCTTGTAAGTGTGGGTGCTCACCTTAACAGCTTCTAAATTTCATGACAGTCATAAAGCCGTGTGCAGTTTCTTATCATTCATAAAATGCATCAGAAAAAAAACTACACCAAGAAAGGAGATAGAAAGGGTGTACAACGAGATTTTTTTATTTGGATGATCATGAGAACAAGACTATGGGTAATCGCACAGAATGTACTTACTTAGCAGTTTAAATGTAGCCTTGCTAAAATTGCTTTAACTGTTTAGAATGAAAATTAGGCAGTTAATTTCTTTGCATGAAGGTCTTTAATTTCAGAGTGGTTTGACCTCACCATGTTGGTCAAATGTTTTTGTTGCCTGAAATGTAGACTTAAAGTCTCAAAGAGAGAAGTAATCACCTCCCAGTTAAGTAGTCTTTTGTCTATCAGGAAAGAAACTTACTGCAACATTCCAAATAAAAAAATGCATGAATAAAGTATAGAGAATGACGTTTCTGAAGAACTCACACAACTAATTCATTTGTAATGTAAGCAATACACAGTTTCATAGCAAGATGTATGCATCTGATTTGTCATATAAATTATTCTACCATAGGATATGTAGCTATGTAACAGCTTTGCCTCCTTATTAATTTATTGCTGTTGTCTTTAAATAATATGCATTCAGAACACTGGGAAATTATACAATGAAGAAATTATAAGCTAAAAAGGAGTTATTTTAAAACTATTAAACCTCTCAAGTTTACAGAATAGACTGCAAACATTTTATCATGAGTACAAAAAGGTAATTCTTCCTTTCACCCTTCCTTTCCCCATCCTACTCCAATTATTATGATGCACTGATTAAACTCATAAAAAATATTAAGAGATGCTGCCTTCAGCTCAAATTCTCCAGACTCCTTCATATTCAGGCTGCCCAGGGAAGTGGTTGATTCACCATCCCTGGAAGCATTTAAAACGGGGTAGATGTGGTGCTTAAGGACATGGTTTAGAGGTGGTTTTGGCAATGTTAGGTTAATGGTTGGACTCAATGATCTTAAAGGTCCCTTCCAACCTAGACAATTCTATGATTTTATATTCATTGAAAAGCTCCTGTCAGTTAAGAGAAACAGCATGCAAAAGACAGGGATATAGAACAACTAAGTTATGCTTCTCGAATTCTTTTTTAATGATGTCTTTAATCAGTGACAATAAATAATATAAGGAAACTGGTCTCCCCAGTCTATAGTAGTTTTTCCACTAGGACATACTCCTTGCTAGTAAATGTGAAGTGACTATTAAGAGAATATTTCTTCATTACGGTTGAAGAGAATTATGAGATGAAACGAGGGAATGTGGATCTGAAGACATCCTTTTTTAAAGAAAACTGTAACTTATCCAACATTTTCATTAACAACGAGAATTTACAGTGGAAAAGATTTCCATTTTTTATGCCATTAAAAACAAATCATAACATTGGGGATTTTATCTATTTATTTAGTAATCAGCTTTCTTCCTAAAAGTAGTTTTCTTCCAAAATAATTTTGGACTGATTAAAATGCATTGCATAATTATGTCCACAAAAAAGTCTGCATTGATCTTAATTAAAACTGTTTTCAGTAAATGTAATCAGTGGAATATTATCTGGTATCTATAATAGCTGTGTTCATTCTAATCACATTAGTCCCCATGTTAGCTGGTGTATGTTCAAAAACACCTGTTAGAGATATTCATTTTGTTTATGTAGTAGATTTCAGATTAAATGCATTCTGATCTATGCCTCTTCTATTCTTTTTCATTTTTCAAGCTCCTTTATTTTAGTTCTCATTGTCAATGGAGAAACACTCAGAACAAACACTCTCTTCATTACCAAATTTAATTAATAAATCAGTTCCATTTGTTTTGTTACACTAACAGGTGTTGTGTCCCAAACTTTAAATCTTTGCTCCATCTGAAATTTTTGGGGATCAGTATCTTTGGACACAGTATTGCATTTTTATATGTTTGTGCACCATTCAACCGACTAACATCTCAGTCCCAAATGAGGCTTGTAAATGCAGTGTTAGTGTAAATATTTACAGTTATATTATCTCAGTTAGAATAATGGAAGACATACACACACATATCTCAGTAATGTACACAGTCGGAGAAAAGGGTTCATATCTATCAATATTAAAATTCATGCCTTGTTCTTCATTCATCTGTTTATTTACAGAAATGAAAGAGGAGTGTAAGGTAAGCTTTCCCAGTAAGAAACATTTAAGACTTCTGATTTGAGGTCTACAGTCTTTTTATTTTACTATGTTGAGTGGTGACTGCTAAAGGCTAACATCATTTTGATAACGAGTATTGTCATCGCAAGATTTTTGTTTGGCCACATTCCGTCTTTCTTTAATCTTTCACGGTCCTCAGTGTTAATGTTATAATAGTTTTAACAAATATTTTATATGAATTCTAATCATATTATTTCTAAAAACAGTGTATCGCTAGTGATTTTGGCTATTGTGCCATTAGTGCTCACTCTCAAGTTGTGTGAATTATCCTGGGAATACTACATCTTTTTCATGTAATTCTGAGACTGATTTATCTATTATTTTAGCTTTAGGAGGAGGTGAAAGCATTTAATCATTGTACTTCTTAAAAGCATTAGATTTACATTTGGATCTATTTTCTATTTCTCTTGGGGTTTGTAGGTGGTGTTCTTAGTCAAAGGCAATGAATTACCTGACAGTGAATACACCTGTACTGTCATACTTCCTCCTCAGGATAAAAAACATCACATGCTTACAGTGTGATTTTTACACTCATAAGAGAGGCTCGCAGGTACCCTTGACAGACTGGTTCTGGACATCACCTTTACATCTGTATTAATAAAAAAGAAAAGGTGAACCCAGACAATAATTTTCAATGAACCCGAGAGCTTTTAGGTTACTGCATTTATAGATGACTGAAAGACTTACACATTGGCTTTTTATTCAACGTTTAAAATGTGCCTGCAGGATTGAGAGATTTTTAGAGTCAGTGTAAATGGGAAGAGGAAGACAAGGGCAGCTGTACAAAAAACGTTACTGTCAGAAGGTGTTCTGCAACATTAAGAAGTTCAGTGCATAAAAGGAATTTGTCTGCTGAGTTGAAGAAAGTAGTAAGAGCTTCAGATTTCTAGCAGGGCTTTAGAACAGTACAACTAAGAGCAGATAACTTTGCTATAAATATGAACTTCAAAAGATGCCTTTCAGTCCATTAGTGCCAAAAGAAAATCTGAAAAGACCAATTTCAGCAATTTTTGTGCATTAAACAATTTAAAATAATACAGGAAAGAGAGTGGGTTGTGACACAACCAGTTCTACTCTATATGTCTGTGGGTTTCTAAAGCACACTTCATTCAATCACTCTTTCGGAAGTTACATTAGCTGTCCAGACTTACTAAAATGAGGTTAAAAAATTCTTTGTATGGGTTAGGAAGTCAACCACTCACAAAACTTTAAAAGGTTACAGTTAAAGTTCTGTCTGTGACCTTAATTTTGTCCTTTGTGTACATATATATATACAAATATATAACTTTGTCCCTTGTGTACATATAGTCTTTAATTAGACACTCTCAGATGATTTTTCCAGAAGCTGCCGGCATCACTGAGTACATGGAACAGGCCAGTCAGGCCGATCTTACTTGGCAAGAAAAAACTCAATAATTTCCTTTCTTTTCCCTGATAAACATGCCTTATGTATGACACAATATTCATAGCACATTCAGAATTAGGAACAATTCCTCCTGGAATTTTTCCATGCCTCCCTTTACTATAATATACAATATTACATTAAACACTAGTGAATGCATGTTAATGGCATCCTTGTGAGATAAGTATGCATCATTCTCTCCACTGTACATATGAGGAACAAAGGCACAGAGATATTATCCTCTGTTTCAGAATTTAATTTGAGAGACATGGTCAGAGTTTTCACATTAAAAACCAAACCAAAAAAAAAAAAAAACCCCACCACAAAACACTAAATTGTAATTTATCTGTACAGAGTACAGAAAAAAGTGATTTCACTACCATCTCTGACGGTACTTTTTAGCAATCAGGGTTCTAAAGGATGACTAACCTCAAGAATCTCGGGTAGAATTAATCTCATCTATATTTAAACATAGGGTTTTGACCCACAGTCTGGACCTAATTTTAAATGTCCAAATTAAGATACCTGAGAGTTAATGGCCTGAGTTCCAGCTGTCGTCAGTTGAGCTCTGAGGACTGACTGTGTTTCCTAAATACAGGTCTTAAGTGCCATTTGAAATATCTTAGGCTATATGAGACCTCAGGTCATGACACAGATTCATGGAAGATGCATGCCTGTCTGCGTTGGCATCTGGAATCCAGGTCAGATATATGAAGGCATCTCAATGTCATTAAACACTTCTGCATACCCAAGGCTGAAACCCACACCCAATCATTTCATTTGAGGGAACCTGGAGAGGTAAAAATTAATCATAAAAATTAAATAGGGGATCTCTTCAGCAGGATCCAGCTGACTGAAAATGTCGATGTCAACTGCTGGATGAGTGATGGTGAGGTATCCTATTTGGTCTGCAGTTGCTGTTCCAGGAGAACACGTCCCCTGTAGGTCCTTTGTCATATCTGTCAGCCATGTGTAAGACACTCAGGTACTCCAGATTTTCAAATTGCACAGGTTACCTACATATAGATAGCTGAGTTGAGTCCCCTAAAGAATGACTGAGTTCGTCTTGAGACAGACAGGAAACATATGCTATTTGAATTTATACCTGAAGTGGTTTTTATGGGCATTTAAAGATAGAGGAGATATTATCTACAATGTGCTTTGGAAGAAGGTGCTACATTGAAATTGTGGCTTTAATTTTTTTTCCTGAGGTGATCAATATTCCTTTGTTTATTCCATATATCTGTCTCAGTGAAACTCTTTCCCAACTTCAGCTCCCCATTTTTCTTCTATTCTACACACACACCGGTGCACTCTTCCGGCTTCCTATCCTTGTGCACACTCCTGTAAAATCTATTTGACACCACACTGACCTACTTATAGTATATATTTTGACTTCTTTGCCCATATAATTCTTGTTTCACACAGGTGTTCTGTTTTTTTGTTTCAAACTTTTTGGCTCGGATACTCCATTTTTCTCTTTGGCCCTGGTTCATCATTAGATGCCTGCACTTTATTCTCTCTTCCTTTTTATCTTCTCCTGGATCTTCTTGAAGACTGAGATACATAGTTTCTGTCTTTCACATTTTGTGCCTTCAGCATTGTGTTATCTCTCGTTCCCCACTATGAGAAACTATAGAAAAATTAATGAAATAACAAGAAAGTGCTAAGTGCTAAAAGCTGTGGTACCATTCTGGGTCAGAAAGAGCAAAATACATCATGAATAGGGAAGTCTTTTCCTTGCTCTTGTTCCTAGACTCATGTAGGCTGGTATTTTCCAAGGACAGATCTGACATGGAGCTTCTCAGGCAGAATAGATAAAATTTGGTAGTTTAAACATTTTATGTGTTATTCTCAAATAAAGTGTTAATTATTTGATAAATACTGTCAGTCTTGCCAATAATATATTTTCATATCAGCTTAAGAAAGAGAATAGAGAGGAATCTGTAGGATACCTTGATCAAATTTCAAAACGTTAGCATGCCTGCATAGAATGATATGTTTTATTTCACATAAAAATAAAAATAATAATAATAAAAATTATCTTAGATAAAACAATGTTTCACTGTAGTTGTTCTGAATAGGTAGTGGTCTAAATACAGACCTATTTACACCTTTATTTTTGATCTTCCATCTGTGTCTATCCTCTTACATAAAATAGAGTAAGAAACTGATGACTGTACATCCACTGTTTTTAAGACTATTGCCTTTTAAGCAAATTTTTCTTGGATAGAATGCTTTGGAGCTGTTCAAAACAGATCCAAGGAGTAAGCTACCACCTGAGCAATGTGATCTGTCAGGATCCCAACTTTTGATCTTATTCTCTAGCTTACTTTCATCTATCAGTATATATGTATCTTCCAGAGTCACCTTTTCATGCTATCTATCTCTTATACTGACAAGGCATGCTGGCACCTGTTCATAGCTATATTATGTTCAAAGATTCTCAGAAAGAAAAAGAAACAAAAAGGACTTGGGTTTCTGCATGCCTAAATTTGCAGCTCAATTCAGTTGCCAAAACATGTAAATTTATACTATTTCAGATAGCGAAAGGTTTTGTGCATGACTTCCATGTGCTGGTCCAGAAATACAAGGGCCACACATAGGTCTGCTAGAAAATATGCTATTCCCATGTACGTGTCTTGCATATGCTATAATCCCACAGATGTCACTAGATGCTTGCATTAGGTAACAGAATTGAACCCCCGATTCTAGAAAGTTTTAACTCCCTATCATGGATGCCTCAAAGTGGCTAAATGCTGGTGTCTTTTTGTGAGCTAGGTATCTAAATGATCATCATGGTTAGTGGAGACCTAGTCAATATTGTCAGTGAAGTCTTATTGCACCAATAAACTTACATATTTGCCAGGTTTAAGTATAATAACAAACCCACAACTTATAAGGCATTTTGGTTGATATATATTTATTGAAAGTTAGTATGCAAAAATATGCAGAAGAAAATGACTGGAAGCACTGGTCTGAATTTTTCAACAAAATGATGTAAGAATGCATGAGTGCAGTTCATGCAAGTGAATGGACAAGGAAGGTGCAGGGACAGCACGTGTCCTAGTGATGTATCACTCTGCACTATACAAACTGTATTTGTTATTATGTGAAATGGAGTTTAAAGCATATGGATCCTTGGGAAGGATATGGATTTATCATTTTTCATTTAACTTCCACACAGTTAATCCTTGAAAGGTGCTGCAGTGAGGGCAAAGCAACTCTCTTCAGACAGGCTTTTACAAGGTCCTTGACCTCTTCTGCTAGAAATGTTTACTTCAAAAGGATATTAAAATCATTATAAGCAAGTAAATGGATGTAGATTTTCTCCCTCAACTTACTATTGAGATTTTAACAAGACACTTCCAGAAGCTAAATCCATCAATACTGAGGCTCAAGATTACGTAGTGTCTCCAGGCAAAATGGAATATATAGAAGGTTGTTCAAAATGGGAGCACATCATTATCACTGAAAAATAATGTAAGAATATGTTACTACATAGTAAGCTACAAGGATAACCATTAGACACATTTTAAAATTATAAGCATCATACCTTATCTGCACCATTATAGTTTAAATCTTTGTAAAACTAAATGAAGGAATAGGGTCAAGGGAGAAGGAATGTCTGTTGCTGGACAGCATATGGAGACATATTACATGATATTGAGGGACGTATTATATTACACATTACACAGTAATTACACAATTGAGTTTATTACCTGTATAACATCTCATAACATAATAAAGATATTTTTACAGTACAAAACAGTTAACTGTTAATATATATCAGACCTCTGAAGATATTTCTGTTTACATCATCATTGTCCTCTGTCACTAAGACCAACTCCATATCTTCATTGAGTCTATTAAATATGGGCCTGATCTCCCTCTAAGTACATCCAATGGATTTGCCTGTGACCTTCTAATAATTCTCATGCTTCCTTATGGCCCAGAGGAGAAATTACTGATGCTTTTACATAAAATCAACAAGTTATTGTAGGTGTTCTAGCTTTCTTCTGCTGAAATATATGGAGTAAGTTTTTTAAGCTGCTCTCTGGTAATGCAAAACACACTTCCCTGCATCAAAAATACTGATTAAGAAATTCAGACCTGAAGCTTTTTTATCTAAAGTTTTGCTTCTTCATATCATCTGTCACCACATTAGTAGGATCAAAATAACTTCATCATACACTTAACAAGAAAGCATTTTCTTTCTGTATTTAAATATGTAACAGACATATAATCTAAGGATGGTTAAATACAATTCCTTCATAAACATTCACATATTTATGTGATTGAACTTTTTTTCTGGAAAAAAAAAAAAGTATGTATATGTCAATGCCATGCTTCATTAAAGTTCATTTTAATTATACTGCTTTGTAAGAAAATTAAGACAATATAACCATCACCCAGCAACTTGAAACAATTAATATTACATGAGTGGGTATTTTTTATCATAACAAGGAAAAAAAATGTAAGGAATATTCTATGAAATTCCTTATGGGCCAAATGCTGATTTGCAAAACACGCTTATGTGCAATAGACTGTGTAATCAGAAAAATTAAACCAAGCAATCAACCTATGAGCTAAATACAGAAGAAAAGGAGAGCAATCAAAAGTAGGTTTCCAAATGTATTCAGGATATTTACATGTAAAAGAATCCTTAGCACCATCCAGCTCAATAGGACCGTTTTGCACTGAAAGATTCATCAAAATTAACATCGCTAATTTAGGATTCATATTCTATTTCACTACCTCTTTTTTACATATGTTATGTAACACAGAATTCAATCAAAGGAATTGACGTACTGATGACCACTATAATTTGCTTAACTGTAACCTGAACATAATTCTACTAGATAATATGAATGGCTAATACCTTGCGTACGGTAAAAGTTGTTGGTGCTTTGCATGACTAGAACCTTGCTACTTTCTGTTACAGGATTAAAAAACTAATCTGAAGAGAACATTGTCATATCTTCCCCCTAGGCTGAAAAAGGGTAACTAGACAGAAATGGAACTTTTAATATTAGCGCAGAATAGTCCGCACACATCCATAGAGGATGAAACACATCTGTGAATATGCATGTGCTACTGAATTTAATATTTAAAGATTAAGTTTGAGAATAGTTGCAGAATACTGCATAGCTTCAATTTCTAAAAGAGGCAGAAGACCAATTATTTTGCTGAACAGAGACCTCAATGAACAATAAAAGGTTTTATTACTCTTTTTACATTAGCCTGAAGTTGTTTCTTTTCAATAAATTCTTTCTTTACACCCTTCCAACCACTATTTTTTTAATTCTTTCCCCTACCACTATCCCCGCCCCCCAATAAATATTCTTTAACAGTTAAATGAAACCTTGATGTACATGTTCTTCTACTGGCTTACAATGAATTGGATTTTATATGGTAAATTCAGAATTTGTGCTACTTGTGCACATCAGAAATGCTTACTTACACAGCAAATCATTTTGCTCTGTGACTCTTCCTTTCAGAAAATAAGCCCAGATTTTCAGCCATTGAACTCTCTGTTTTCAAATTCTGCTCTTTTGTGTTACAGAGCTATGCTTTTTACACCTTGCTTAACTCTCTTTTCTTATATATGGATTTCCAGGTCTTCAGCCTTAACAAAACTAACATCTAAAATTTTGCTTATTAAAACATTATTGTTCATGTTACTTAGTATCTGTTTTCTATTAAAAATAATTCATGCTAGCAGATATGGTGTGTTCCTTCAGAAACAACCACAAAACTAATTATTTTCATATTTGCATTTCAGAAGAGTTACATAAAATTCAAATATTACGTTCAAACACAGCATTTCACTACATGGCAAAAATGCATTGCAGATAAAGTTTTCTTTTTTTCCTACTCATGTTAAAATTATTATCAATATTAAAGTTGGATATTCAAGAGAGCAGGAGATTTAAAAACATAGATCCTTCAAAAACATTTCCAAGTAAAGGTTTGACCATTTGTCTTGCAGATGGAAATATTTTAGCTATAAAATTTTCCAGAAGCTTATTTTATTTTTTTTATTTGCTTCCCATAATAAATTAATGTTTTGTTCATAAAACATAAAATCTTTATGAAGATCTAAATAATTGTAGACTTGGTTAGGTTAAAATGTGTATGTTTAGATTCATAAAACATACAGAGCTCTAAATTAGCTTGTTAAAATAATAGATGTAGTATTAAGTTTAAAAAAAAAAGTATTATGAAAGGGAAAAAGAAATCTGTCTCAAACAAAATATGATGGATGAGAATGCAGAAGTTAGACAAAGTAACAGTGATTGTCATGTTCTAATGAAGAAAAACCCACTATCAGAATAATCTTCTGTTTCCCTACCAGTCATCATCTCTAGTGTACTTTCAGTTGAGAAACGTGACAGTATGATGCTCAGTAATATATGTGGTGAAAAGAAGTGAGGTACAATGATGATTTGTCAGAATACAATGAAATGTATGCAGAAATTAATAAAAAAGCAAAACCATTTAAAAACTGTTGACTTGACAATGCATTTGATGTAGAGAGATATATATATATCTCAAATGAACATGAAGGTGGACAAAAGCATGTTCTGAAATTTCTTTTTTTGCCTGGTGACTCTTAAATAAATATGCAGATAATCTTGTGTCAGAGACATCACCAGGCTATTTCTGGTTATTTTGCCTGTTATTGCATGGCTTTTACATTCCATTCCCCCAAATAATTCATACATCAGAGAAAAGGTATCAATAACCCAACACCAATGCTTTTGTAGACTATACATTTAGCCATTTTCCAGCAATGTGCGACTGGTGATTGTAATCTATTTAGAAAGAAAAGGTACTTAAACCACTCACTGGCTGTATAAGTTTAGCATGTATAAGATTCCAATAGTTTTCAGTTGAACTCCATGCACCCCCAGTGAATTGAGCAGAGCCTGGCAACACTAAAAGATTAATCTCCAGTGGAAACAGAGATGACTCAGTACCTCTCTGAATTGCAGCCAAGTCCAGCTGTAATGTAGAATTTATTTCTACAAGCTAGCAAGCTTCTTAACGTACATGGGAACCTGTGTGCCACATGGCAGTGTCAACAGATTTTACAAGACGGCAGATGACAGGGCATAATGTTTGAATTGCCATATTATTAATAACTGTTATATTGCACATTACTTCACTGATTTGATGGAATTGAGCAGAGTGAGACAAGCCTATAGAAAGGGCACATACATCTAGATATAATCCACGTACCAAACTTTCCAGTAACATTATACCAGACACATTTCACAGTATCTATTGCAGTGAGTATTAGGAATAAAATAACTTCATCAGAAAAAAAGTACATAAACTTTAAATTTTATTTTATTTCAGGAAAGGAAAAAGGAAAAGGTATATACACTAGCCAGAAAGTAAGACAATGTGAAAGAAACAGGATCAAAGCTTAGCAACTAGAAAATAATTCTTCCATCATTACTTAATACTTCTTTATATTTGAAACTCAAATTACTTATAACCTGAACCCTATAAGTCAGATTTATATGCAATTACCATTTTTAACTGACATTGTGCTGCCGACAAACTGTATATTAACTTCCACAAAAGCTATGCTCAGCATTGTAATTTGCAATTTATGAAGACTGTAAGCCACAGCATCATAGCACTATTTACTATATATTCGCTGGGAACAGAACAAATAATATATTTAAGAGAATTTGACTTTCCACTCATAATCAAGACTTTTTTTTCAGTCTGAGAACTTAGGAATCCTCAGTTACTCATTTTTATGTGTTTGGCTTTTCTGACATATTCTGAACTTCCTTAGGCAACAACATATTTTGCACAGTGGATAGGAGAAGAGAGATACCACAGATTGGCCCATAAAGAGAGAGAACACAGAGCAAAGGAATGCCTACAGGTCTGCATACTACCATGGTCAACACAGAATGTTAAACACTGTGCTATAAAACTCACTGTATTTAAAGAAGTGTATATATTTTATGTGTGTTTGTGTGTGTATTTTATCTTCTCCTTCTGGGTAACACCCTACACCTGTGACATAAAGTTGCGAGGAAAACTGAATAGCTTTTTTTCCACTTATATTAAAGACATTCTGAGGACTTCAAAAACAGTGGAACAACAGAATCACAGAATCACAGAATAACAGAATTGTCAGGGTTGGAAGGGACCTCTGGAGATCATCTAGTCCAACCCCCCTGCCAGAGCAGGGTCACCTACAACAGGTTGCACAGGACAGCGTCCAGGCAGGTTTTGAATGTCTCCAGAGTGGGAGACTCCACAGCCTCTCTGGGCAGCCTGTTCCAGTGCTCCACCACCCTCAAAATAAAGAAGTTCCTCCTCATGTTAAGATGGAACTTCCTATGTTCAAGCTTGTGCCCATTACCCTTCGTCCTATCAATGGGCACCACTGAAAAAAGACGGCTCACATCCCCCTGGCATCCTCCCTTCAAGTATTTGAAAGCATTAATAAGATCCCCCCTCAATCTTCTTTCCTCTAGACTAAAGAGACCCAAATCCCTCAGCCTCTCCTCATATGAAAGATGTTCTANGATGCACCCCAGGATGCCATTGGCCCTCTTGGCCGCCAGGGCACATTGCTGGCTCATGGTCATCCTGTTGTCCACCAGGACTCCCAGGTCCCTTTCCACAGAGCTGCTCTCCAGGAGGTCGGCCCCCAACCTGTACTGATGCATGGGGTTATTCCTCCCCAGATGCAGTACCCTACATTTACCCTTGTTGAATTTCATTAAGTTCCTCTCTGCCCAACACTCCAGCTTATCCAGGTCATGCTGTAAGGCAGCACAGCCTTCTGGCGTATCAGCCACTCCTCCCAGTTTAGTGTCATCAGCAAACTTGCTGATGGTGCACTCTATCCCTTCGTCCAGATCATCGATGAATATATTGAACAGGACTGGACCCAGTACTGACCCTTGAGGGACACCACTTGTTACTGACCTCCAACTCGACTCTGCACCACTAAGCACAACCCTCTGAGCTCTATCTGTTAGCCAGTTAAGGAACAGTTGTATGCAGTGATGATCAATATTGGGTTGTCGTGTTCATTGTCCTCATTAATGATCTGGAAGACAGGCAGTGCATACACTCTGCAAGTTTGTTGATGACAGAAACCTGGGAGGAGTGTCTGATACTTCAGAGCATCATGCTAATATCCAGAGAGACCTTGGATGAGAAGGTGGAACCAATCTTTCTTTAGTGGTGCCCAGTGACAGGACAAGAGGCCATTGGCATGAATGGAAACACAGGAGGTTCCACTTGAATGTAAGGAAACGCTTTTTTTGCTGTGAGGGTGACTGAGCACTGGCACAGGTTTCCCAGAGAGGTTGTGAAGTCTCCTTCCTTGGAGATATTGAAAAGCCATCTGGACATGTTCCTGAACAACATGCTCTAGGTGACCCAGCTTGTGCAAGGGAGTTGGACCAGATGACCTCCAGAGTCCCTTCCAACCTCAATCATTTTGTGATTGTGTGAAAAGCATAGTCTGCTAGTGTCTCACAATCTAGTTTCACCTAGGTTGCTCCTGACCACCTGAACTAATTCTCTACGCAGTTGATGAAAACCTGAGAAAAGTCAGCCAGAAATGCTACATGATGAACAGCTCCTAGTAGAGCTGTTAGAACTATGTTTGAGCTTTTCCCATTTCTAAAGTAAGTGTTTGAATCAGGATGAATTTACATGACTTTAACTCCTTAGGACAAGCTCCTTTATTTATTTATTTATTTATTTATTTTACTTGCAAATACCCAGCAAACAAAAAACACTTTTTCTGCAGTAATCCAGTCATAAAGGTACTTGCTCAAGATGTACTCTTTTCTCCGATATTTTGCAACCAAAACCCAGGCAGACACTTTGCTGCCATGCTACAGTCTATAATGAGAAATGTCAACCTCATATTTATGAAACATATTTATGAATGTTAAGTATTTACAGTGGTCACAATTATCTCTGCTTTCAAATCACTAGCAAAATCCAATTATTGATCATAACTTGTTGTCTGGAATGTTTACAAAAGACCATGTGCTTCTTATTTAAAGAGTTGCTAATTTGTGCAAATTGTAACTTATTTGTGTCTTTAAGGGGGCAAGAATGTAACTGTTCCACATTACTGAAGGAATTACTGGAGCTTTAGGAAATGTTACCATCATGACTTTTGGGGAAATTTTTATTTTTTGTAGAAAAGTATCATTCTGAAAATGATAGCTTTATAAAACCTAGATTTACATTGCACTGGACCAAGATTTGCAGTCACAGCAATTCTGATCTGGTGTGAAAAATATGTTTTTTCTGATTGTCTCCAGGAATTTTTGAGTACCAAAACCTTCATCACAGCAGGCTATTGAATGTTTAATGCATCAAATGTATGTGATAATAGTTATATCCCCAGAAATGTGTTTTCCAAACCTGGGTGCTATATAGCAGTGATTTCAGAAAAGACTGGCTAGAAAGCTAGTATAATGATTTTAGTGTCAACTGCAGAAACATCTATATGGTGTTTCAATTCCTTTGCAATTTTCAAATGTATCATTGAATCATCTCATATATTCTCCAAGTACTACTGACAAATAATAAACTTAATATTGTCGTTCATGAGTACTACAGGTCTCTCCTCACAAAACAAATTTAAAATTTTATTACTTTTTATTGCTCTAATCTCACTTTTATGTTATTCTATTTTTAGACACTTATTTAATGCATGCATTCTTAAGTGAAGAAAGTATTGCCAACTTCAGACTAGAAGCTAAGTGAAAAATATAGTCTTATCCTAAAGTGTGGAACGTTATTCTCATTGTCTCATAAATTTCTCTTCAGCCAGTCCTGATGCCTTCCCTAAAACATTACTTTGGGGGAATTATCATGACAGGCATGTTTAGTGAATATATTTACATTTCCAGAAGAAGATAAGAGCATTTTAAGTGTATTTATTTACATTTCCTGAAGAAGATAAGTGTAATAGATTATGGCACCTTGTAACCACGCAGTCAGAAATGGTGGTCCTCAACCTAACCTTGCAGTACCACATATATTTAATCAAAAAGCCTGAGAATAGTATATGTGAGGAAGTAATTGTTGCTGAAATATTGCAGCAAACTGAGGAAGTTTCTGGCGGGGTGACAAAAAGATTTATTCCTGAGTTGGCACTAATCAGTATACATGGAAGAAAAGTAATTACTTCCAGTAAAGTTTTAGAGATGAAGATTTCAAACGGCACAGTGTCCAGGAGAATGGCCCACAATAAGGAGAAAAGCCTTGAATACTGTGTTCAGTTTTGGGTCCTTCACTATAAGAAGGACGTTGAAGTGCTGGAGCATGTCCAGAGAAGGGCAATGAAGGTGGTGAAGGGTCTGGAGAACAAGTCTTATGAGGAGCAGCTGAGGGAAGTGGGGTTATTTAGTCTGAAGAAAAGGCGGCTCAGGGGAGACCTTATCCCTCTCTACAACTACCTGAAAGGAGGTTGTAGCGAGGTGGTTGTTGGTCTCTTTTCCCAAGTAACAAGTGATAGGACAAGAGGGAATGGCCTCAAGTTGTGCCATGGGAGGTTTAGATTGAATATTAGGAAAAAATTCTTCACTGAAAGGGTTATCAAGCATAGGAACAGGCTGCCTAAGGAAGTGGTTGAGTCGCCATGCCTGGAGGTATTTAAAAGGCGGGTAGATGTGGTGCTTAGGGACATGGTTTAGTGGTGGTTTAGGCAGTGTTAGGTTTATGGTTGGACTCAATGATCTTAAAGGTCTTTCCAAACCTGAAAGATTCTATGGTTTTATGAATCTAAGTTACTATAACTTGTTTTGCTCAAAAGGAGCTACGATTCTTTTTGTGTTGTCTGAATGGTGTCCCAAGCACATCACCAGTTTCAAGGCACCACAAGCACCAGTGGCTCCCTGGTACAGGGTCTCTAGAGGTGTTGGGGCCTCCCTTGGGCCTGTCAGGGCAGGGCCTGTCAGGCAGGGCCTGTCACACCACCCCAGTGAGGAGCAGGACAGCCAGGGGGCACCAGGGCAGCCCCAGGCATTGGGAAGGGGATGGGCTGAGATTGGACTGGAACATAGACCTGCAGGAGGGCCTGGCTCAGCAGGGCCCATGACCAGGTTGGGCAGAGCCATGGGGAGCTGGAGATTGGCCCTGCTGCAGCATCACTAGGACAGGGGCTGATGGCCCTGGGGGACTGAAATTATATCCTGGGCTGCGGGTAGTGTGGCTGGAGACCCAGGGTGTTGGGTTGGGACATCCAGGCCTGGTGGTGCCTCCAGGGCCCTGATAATACCTTGGTAAAACAGACTTGCAATCATACCATCTCATTTAAGTAAAAGTGCAATTCAGATTTATTTGTAATTTACTTAATCTCTGATCAGACTTTCATTTCCTCAAGGAAATTCAACAAGTAACCTTTTTATATTTTAAATTGCTGGCGCTTTTTAAAAGCTAATTTTATGAATATTTGTTTTTCCAAGCTACAAAGGTTAAAATAATTATCTATTCTAACTTAATATCCTGTTATGATGGGCTTTTATGTTTCATTAAGAATAACTTTAAAGCAAATACATTAATCAGTTCTCTGTAGGCAACTTTTATAACGCTCAGTTTCAGGTTGGTGGAGAGAGACAGTGTTATCATGAGGCAAAGAACCATTTCCACTGGTGACAAATTCAGTGCAGACTCTGAAATGGCTTGATACACATATAAATTATCTCATATTAAGGGTGACAAATAACATATCTTTTGTTCGTTGTGTTTCCTCTTTTACTATATGTTGTGCTTTGTTGGAAGCTGCAGCTCAGCAGGAGAGTGAAATGCCACCTAGTTGCTCACTGCTGGCTGTCGCATATTGGATCAATGCACAGTCCTTTGGAGTGAGGGGAGCAATGGTCCCCTCCTGAGAGAGGGAGACAGACAGGAAGGATTCCCAAGACAGTATACAAGTGTGTATTCCCAAGAACAGGAGGGAGACACACTGTAAAAATGCAGAGGTGATATGCAGAGAGTTTCTAGGGGTCTCCAGCACACTGCTTGGAATTACTCACAAGTCAGCAAGCCGCTAAACATTGCTGTACTGAAAGCAGGAGTGAAGTAAAGGACCTGTCTCTGAGGTGAAATAGTCAGCAGTGAGGACTTCTAATACTGCTTTAATTTTTATTTCATCTGACCAGCTGATCTGAGCTTCTGTTCCGCAGAAGTCATCACGTTGCTGTTTATCTGCTGATAAAATGTAACGTCAGCAGTGCAGAGCCTTTACAATATTTTTAGTATCATCACTTTAAAGAAAAGGTATTGATATCCACAGCTCAGTTTGACAGTCGGGATTCCTGAATATTCAGCTGTGCATCCCAAAATGAATGCGATGGAATCTCTTGAAGATATGATTGATTCTGTTAAGTAGAAGTCAATAAGACATTCTTTGGTACCACAGTCACAAAGCTGAGATTTTTTAGTATCCTTCTTGACTCAATGAATGCTTTTTATATGTATAAATTAAATGTTGCATCATTATTTTTCAGGATATATGATTTAAATGGAAGATAATAGGACCTCCAGATGAATCTGCCTGAGGACATTACCAGATTACAAATACTTCAAATTAATATTCTAAGATGATTTTCTCCCTTTAAATTAGCAGAAAATAAAATACTATTGAGAAAGAGAGAGAGAGAAAGAAAGAGAAAGAAAGAGAGAACAATTTAGCTAACATTATGACATACTATCAAAACAGAATTTATTACGGGTTCATTTTCTTGAACAAATCCTTTATTCAAATCTATCAGAATTATTAGGTAGTATTCCCCCTTTGCTTCATTATATTCTTGTAAAATATTTAATAACTTTTAACAGGAACTAATCAGGAATTGTTTCACTCATTTCCATTTAGGTAATGGAACAATGAAGAGATTACAGGTTGTGCAGACCTCTCAGGAACAATACTAATAATTATAAAAAAGGTTAAATACCTGGCAAAACAGGGACTTGCAACTAAATGTTACAGATTATGTTTAAAATAACATTTGTTCCACATCTAATGACAGCCAAGAGACTCACTAAAAATTGCTTTCTAGATTATATTCAATTCCCAGTAAATTTAAATAAATTGCAATCTTTCTCTTGAGTACTGAGAAAAACTGCATTGAAGAGACAATTTTGATTTTGTCTTTTCCTTCTAATATTCCAGTTTGTGATGACTTATCAGAAGCACAAGATTTCAAATTACTGGGTTAGCTCATTCATTCTAGCCATCTATAATGTATGAATATTTATCTGAGTATGAATTTGAGTAAATTCCAGAGAAACTGGCACCATATTTTTTTTTTTGTCCGACCATCAAGATAATCATAAATCAACCTTGGACTCAAAGTCCGTCACCAGGAAATTTCACATAGACTGATGAAATGTTAACGGATGATGGATATGAACTGGTATTTGGTTACTGTTTCATTGTCTTCATTTTGTTTAATAGTTCGGTTGCAGCAGGCCAAACTGTAAAAGAGAATATACTGTTTTCAAGTATGTGCCTTGGGTATATTTTGTATTTCATTAAAGGTGACAAAATGCATTACTACCTAAGTTCCCGAAAGTATTTGCTTCACACTCTTCCCTTATGAAAATGTCTCTGTATCCAGTTTCTTTTTTATGTGTAATTCTGTCGTTGATCTGTTTTCATATTTTTTTTTTTTTTTTTTTTAGTGGCTGATTTCCACTAAGATTTTATGGGCAGGTTTGAAGTATTTCTTCCTAGCTGGTTATAAAGTTTAAAAAAAGTGAACCATAATGCTTTGTTCCATGAGTACTTAATCAAGTTGGCTGAAGGCAAGTTAATGATTGATACTTTAGCCCTTGTAAGACTAAAACTTTCTGACTTTAAACATGCTATTAATTTCCTTTTAATCTTTTGTGTGTGTTGTCAACAGTCTTTAACTGACTTGCATTTTTATGTAACAAAGCATCATAGCACTGATATAACTCTACAGCATGTGTTCTTGGGTTTCTGTACAAAGCAGTACGTTTGCTATGGTCAACAGACTGTAAGAAGGTACGACAGACTGCTCCTGCACTACCTATTGGAGAATCTGAGCCATAATGCAGGAGAAGTGGGATTTTTTTTTTTCTTTTCCTTGGAACCCATGTTAATACTAAATCTACAGAGAACGACTAGCTTTTTTTTTCCTCAAAAGATGGTTATTTAAGGAACATGTAACCATTCCTTTAATGTTAGATATCTGGATAGAAAAGACACTGTGAAACTCCACACACAGAACCTGCAGAGTCCCTTGAGAGCTGTGCACATCCTGCACGCATCCTTGTAATCATAATGATGTGATTTACAGGGCATTCAGCCATATTCTAGCAGGTTGTTGGTAAGCTGCTCCATTTTGTACTGCTTCCCTCCTTTCCCTCTTCTTCCTTAACAGTAACATTAGATTTAGACTGAAAAATAAATGTAAATGCAAACAGGCATTGAGCGGTGAAGCAGTGAAGAACAAGAGTGTATATGATGGTCTGTTATATATTCCTCTGACAGCTAGAATTCAGCCTAGGTCTTCCACCTTGTCTTTGTTAGAGAGGTGGTCTCTTTCCATTTGCAAAGAACTGTGCAATTTCTATAAAATATGCTGCATGCCTATGTATGAGGCAATAAAGTCCATTATACTACCTTATTTTTAAACTTGTGAATATTTTATTCTTAAATTAAACAGAGTTTTTGTAGAACAGAGAGAGGTCTTAAAAGCAAAATTAAAATCAAAATACTGTTTCTCTTATTATAGTAATTATAGTAACTATGAGTAATTGTTATAAAGATTATTATAGTAATTCTGTTACTACATAAATATGCAAAGATTATATCAGATTGGATCTTTATTCATTCAAATTTTTATGAAACATTCAGAAAATTCCTCTTTTCTCTGAAGACACAAATAGGCAAAAAAAAACACATGATGCTGTGAAACCATTGCTTTAAACATTGAAAATGCTATGGAAACTTTTTTGTCTTAAGGGCTTCAGTTCAACCATGTTGCTACCTTTGAAGTACTTGAATCATCATATCAAATTAACAATTATAAGCTACTTACAAATATACCTGTGTTGTGGCCCTTAAATATCATCTGGGCTGAAAGCACAGACTGAGAAAGTGATTTAGGTGCCTGATAGAGTCAGGAAATGAGTGTCAGCAGGGTCAAGCAAGCCTCTTAGTTTGAGGATTGGAGAATCAAGCTTTCAGAGCTCCTCTGGCTACACCTTGATACAGTTTGGATGCACTGTTAGTGCTTACTGTTGCAGTACTAAAAATATCAGGGACATAATTCTGGCTACAGTTCAGCTGGAGTTAAGAAACTACACTAAATGTCGCCCATATCCTGTGAAGCAGTATGTTGGCTTAGGGTACAATTAATTTGTCTCAAGATCATTTAGATCTTGAGCTGATGTCTTGTTTTTAAATAAGGAAGCAACATGACTCTACAACCTTGCAGTTAGAGCTGTCTTTGGAAGAGGAAGTTATAGCCATTGATCAAAGGAATGTTTTTATATTTACTGTGGAAACACTGTAATAATCCCAGAAGCAGGGAATTCATCCTAACCCTTTACCCAAGCTCTTCAACATGAGGCTTCTGAGTCAAACACACATATATGTATGCCTTCATTCTTTTCTCCTAATGTGCCTTTTCTTCCTCACGCCTCTACCCTGCCACTGTACCTCAACTCTTTTCCACAGAAAAAAAAGCTGTGAAAATAAGATGAGAAAAAATTACATTCCACCTTGTTGATAAGCACTTTATTGATTGAGTTATCACATAAACTTCATGGCATAATACCACCCTTGTGATGTCATGCAGGTGTTCAAAGAGTTCCTTTGCATCTGAGGGTGAGGCTGCCAAGCTATGAATTGCCAATGGGAAGAAGCACCACAGAGTACCAATAAAGAGAGGGGTAAGATTAAAGACATACTCAGTGTCTCTATTAGCCAGCTCTCCAATACTTCTGACTCATCATGCCATTATCTCAATTCTTTTACATTCACAGCCAGGATGAGCAATTAGAAAATTAACAAGGAAAGACCCGTAACTTTAAATTTCCTGTTGCAAAGCTAATTTTTGGATGCTAATTATTATATTCTTTTTTTTATATATATATATAAAGATAATGTAATTCTCTTATTTCAATAAATACTTTTAATAAGACAGGGTGGATGGGAATGTATTTTACTGTTTTCATTTTTCATCTTTCCTGCAGTTTAAAAATGAGAATATAAATTTCATTGTGCTGTTTTTGATATCTAAATCTATGTTCGAAGTCTTCATCCTTGTCTACCTATATAGTCAATAATGATGTGGTCAATATAGTTAGTGGAGTCAAGGGCATGATTCTAAAGTAGATATCTAAACCAAGCTAAATCAACCATAACCTGAAAGTGCCCTTTTCTTTTTTCCTGTCTATATAGGAAATTAGCCTACTGTGACAATCATCTCCAGACATCTTTTTTGTAGTCCTCTAAAATTTGATTAGTTTAATCATGCTCACAATATTTGAGTAGCTAAACTTACATGAGCTTAATCCTGTTTCTGCTTTTTCCATTCAATATTCTTGAGTATTCCTTTCTAATTTTTCATTTTATTAGGTAGGAGCTACAGAATGAGGTAGGGAGAAGATTAATGGACTGGAAATCAGAGTAACCAAAACTGTAGAAGACAAGGGAATGCATCTGGATTTGTCATATGGCTTATTTAATAATAAGAAAAATACGTTCAGATAGCTAAATCTTAAGCGTTAAAAATGAGAGTCTAAAAGTTGGAGTTAAAAACTTGTAAAAAAAGAATAAAGAGCCACTCCAGAGAAAACATATCTGTACAGCTGTCAACACAAGCCAAAAAGGGAAAACACTGCAGGTATATAAACATGCCAGTAGAAACCTTGGAGATTTCTCTCATTTGGGGTTCTGTCTAGTAAGAATCTGAGTTCCACATGGTGAGCACACACGCAGTCAATGTGATACCTTTTCCTTTACTTGCACGAAAGATTATTCTATTGAAGAAAAAAAGACAGTTAAATCTAGTGTCAAAGTAGAACTATTATTACTACACATTTCTTGTTATAAACTTAATAGAACTTTATAAATTAAGTGTTGCTTAATTCTCTGTCATCACTGTATGTTTTTTTGCAAAGGGGTAAAAAGCTGTTTTAAGCAGAACACAATAAACCTGAGAACATTTAATTAAACTCTAAATACTAAAATCTGTTTTTTTTTCCTCTGGACTGTATTCCTAATACTACGGAAGAGTAACAATTATCTGTAGGGGGCTGCTATATTTGTGAGTGTGTCTCAGGCCCTGAAATATTGTGGCCGGCCACCAGGTATCAGGAAATGGCTTCTTCCCATCATGCATTACATCATCATGAAATATTAATCACTGTTATTAAAACATTGATCTTTTGTCTATGCAGTGTGCGCTAAGAGACTGGATATAAGTCATCTTAAGAAAATATTAGCATGCAGGCATTATTTTCAGCTGCCTTCCTCTCTGTCATCCTTTTAACCATATATCAATCAATCACTTTGATTAGCCATGCCAAGTGTTTCAAAACAAGAAATAAGAGAGTAGAAACAAGAACGACCTGTCTGGTGCAACTTTACAGATCAAACGATTTTCAGATTGTTCTGTTAGTGATGACTGCAGCCTTAGGTGAGTTAAAAAATAAATAATAAAAATAATTAAAAAAAAAAACACAAAGAAGAAAGAAAGAAAAAAGGGTGTCCTTGAAGTTAAGTTCTGCTCACACATAGAAGAAATTTCTCAGTTCAGTTTGGTGTAATGTCCTTTTTCCGTAGCAAGTAAAATAGCTCCTGATGAGCTACAGATCCTCTATTTGTTAGCAATGCTTATTAAATTAAGAGTTTAGATCAGGAATAATAATTTTACATGAAAATGCCTACAGCCAAACTGCCAAAACTTTTGCTATGATCTTGCAATCATAGTTGATTAGCCATAATCGGCCTATAACTTTAGCAACAAAGGAGATAATTTGCTGAATCATACAGATACTAAACAATTTGCATAAAGATGAGAAAATGTTCTTTAACTTACAGAGTATTTAATAACCTTTCTAAAGACAGTTTAGTTTTTCCTAATATTAGAAAATTACTGATTTTTTTCCTCAGGTTTTACTATTAAATACAATGTATATTTTGCTAACTGAATGGTGCAGTCTTAGTTATAGAGAAGTAAAATAGGAAGTCAGGCTACAAAATATGCAAACTGTGTGGTGGGGTTTTTTCAATGTAATGTATTCTATCTATGTATGCAAGATCAAATGAAGATGACTTTCCTCCCCGGGCTTAACCAAACAGCTCATCAAGATTCCATTTTGCGTCATACATACAAGCACAAGAAATTAAAATAAATCTAATATATACTTGAAAGTTGTTGTTTTTCCAAAGGTTTCAAGATAGAACTTTGGATACAGGAAAGCAAAGACAATGGCTGTCACATTTTTTCACGCTGTGCCTAGAGGACGTTTAAGAAATGGCATTTACCACTGAAACTAGATACTAGCAGCACACGGAAAACAACAGAAGGACAGAAGAAAAATGGAATTTATCCTTATTCCTAAGGCGCTCATATAAGAAGTAAAAGATCTGGATTATGTTTCTTGCAATTTTTAAGTCTAATACTCATGTAATGCAAAAAAGTATGTAAACATATGTACATTTCCTTCATTCTTATAGGAAGAAAAGTGTAAAGATAACCTTTATATTAATACACTTTAGCTTTTTTAGGCTTGTCTTTCAAAATAACTTTGAATAGCTGGAAGATTTTTTTTTAAATTAAGATATACAGACCACCAAAATACAGAGAGAATTTGCTCGTGCTGTCTTTCTCTTCATCAACATCATATTCAACTATTCTTTGCTTCTGTATTATTGAAGATATTATACACTAAGTGAACCTGTAAAGTTACTTTGGTCCTGGAGTCCACCAATAGCAAGATTTAATTTGTCTTTGAACTTGAAGTTGTAATGATGTGTTCTCAATGCTGCATATGATTTACCACACAGCACTTAAACGAGTCCTACAGATCACATATCATCTCTAGAATTTTTTTTTTATTATTTTAAAATAAAGAAAAAAGTAGTGGCTAAAACTCAATACAATGCCTCTTCCACCTGCTTCCAAATATTTCTTCCAAATTACAACTCAACAACCTGCATACAATCAGATAGTAAAAAAGGGAAAAACAGAAGTGGTTTAGAAAAGATCTAATTTGTTTACTTAACTTGAAAATTGATTTTAACTTTTTAAAGTAATTATGACTGCTAATATAGCGATATCTTCACTAAACTCCTTCAACTAGTTCATTTTCAATAACAATTAAATCTTTTGAGGTGTTTAGGAAGAACTCTAAAACCTTGGGATTCAAAATCCGAGACCTTTGTTGGGGCTATATAAATAATAACTGTGTTATACATAATGCCTAAAATGTTACAGACACAGCAATTTATTCATTGTTATTAGGTAAAATGCCAAGATTAATGTTGACTTTATGGATTCTAATGAGAACATATAAACTTTATATTGCAAAAATTGACAGTAATATCTTTGTGCAACATCACTTACTGCTGTACTTAAACTAATGAGTAATAACATATCTGGATTTTAGGAAAAAAGACTTTGACTTATGCAGGAAATTAGCAAGCTGGATTCCATGGGAGGCAGCTCTGAAGGAGCTCAGGGAAGCTGGCAAATCTTTAAGGACAACATCCTCCAAGAACAAGAATGGTCCATACCAACCCTCAGGAAATTCAGATAGACATATCAGGGGGACAGTTTGCACAGGACTAAGCATCAATGCAAAAAAAAACAACCACTATACAGAAGGTGAAAGCAGAGACAGGCTATAAAGCAAGAATTTAGAAATGTGGCTTGAGCACACAGAAAAGCTAAAGCTCAGCTGGAGCTAACACTTGCAAGTGATGTCAAAGTCAAAAAAAGAGCTTCAGTGGCTACTAATGGCTGGACAGTCTGGCTGGACAAGGAAAATGTGCTACCATTGCTGAATGGAACAGGTGATGGTGACAGTGGAGACAGATGAAGCTGAGGTACTCTTTGCTTCCTTTGCCTCAGTATGTGCTCTCATCAAACCTGCATATGGCAGCAAACCAGGGAGACCAACCGATACACTGGAGAGCAGGGCTGCCATCCAGAAGGACCTGGACAGGCTGGAGGTATGGGAAATTCCTGAAATTCAACAAGGATAAATGCAAAATCCTGCCCCCGGGAAGGAAGACTCTGGCAGTGATGCAGTCTGGGGACTGATGGGCTGGGGAGCAGTTAGGGGGAAAAAGCTCTGGGGGCCCTGGAGTATACCAAGCAGTATACCCAGGTAGTAGAGACTCCAACATACTGGTCACGCGAGGATACCACACACCAAGAAAGAATGAAAGAGCTCAAAGCTGTCTCCTTAAACTGTCACTGTACTCACTTTAATATCTACATATTCATGCATGATATTTAAGTGAGGTTAGAGAACAGGAACAAGCTTTGAAAATTAATGGTTTTCTGTATGTTGTCCATTCTCAAATCCTGGAAACAAATCCTTTATTAAAAATATTGGTTATATGTTAAAAATAATTCTTTTGTTTTCATTTGCCATTCTTAAATTCTTGACATAGAGCTGTGTCACATAGTTATGACTGGGCAAATTATGGTCCTTGTCTGTTCTGTTAACAAGACAAGCATAACTCATAATTCTCTTTCAGTGAAATGAACTCACATTTATGTCCTCTGAGACTCTCAGCATACGACATAGAGTGTGCTTCTGTGTCAATGTGAACCTTCACTCAAGTCAAGTGGGAATTGCTAACATGAACTTAAATGCAGTCTTTGTGATCCTCACAGCTTGGATTAGGACCTCCATTATTTTTCCTGAACAGAGTCCAACACCTTTTAACCTGCTTATCTGGAATTTCCTGATAATAAGAGTGTAAATCAAACATAAAAGTGATATGAACAGCATAAAATTGAAAATGGTGGGTTTGCTACCTTATTAGTTTCAATAGTTGATGATACTTTTAAGATAATCCTCTCAGAAAAAGGCTTTTGGTTAGTTTCAAAGGCTGTGGGTAGCCTGTTGAAATTTTCCAGTATATACAATACAAAATATGGTTCAGAAAAATGGCTTGAGATTTAATTCTGCCAAGCCTGTACCCAAATTATTGTCAAATCTGTGTTTATTGTTGATTATGTGTTTGTTCATTCCTAGAAAGCCAAAATGAACCAGACATTCAGTGTAGATTTACAGGCTCTACCAATGATATTATACAAAATCAGATGGGAAAAAACATTGAATTCTAAGAAGACATGCAAAAATGAAGAAAAAAAATGCCATTATGTCACGATTTAATATGGAGGGATTAGAAAATATTAATATAAACTTTGAAGAATGGTCAAAAAGAATATGTAATTTATACAACATACTAAGTAGAAAGGTTTATTGATCAGGACAAGAGCAAACAAAACACAAAATAGTTAAATTGAACAGCATGAGCTCCAATACCTTCTATTTAAGTCAGTTTAGAATTAAAAAAATGTATCTAGCCTTCTCAAATAACTGACAGTGATTTTTATGTGTTTAATGCAATGCAATGTGGTCAATGACAAAAGAAAAAAAAACAAATCATCATCCATACCTGCAGATCCAGTGAAATATATTGGAAGGAGATGAAGAGTACGCTTTGGCATGCAAAACATTACCATCTCTTTTACCTTTTATTTGCTAATATTATTAGCTGGTTTCCAGATGACAAATTTGTCTTTGTGATCTGCGCCAATAAGCCTCTTGCCCAAGTAGTAGCCAAGTATAGCACAAATAAAAACCATCAATCTTTGGGGTGTATTTTTTGCTCCTGCTAAAATAAAATTAAGTTTTCTTATTAACATGAGGTCTGTTGGAACAATATCTGTTTGGTGCATTATAAAACTTGTATCAAAGAAAATTATTCTTCCAAAATCCAAATTGGACTCTGATTTCTTTTAATATCTGATTATCAGGAATTATAAATTATCCATAAATTCTCAGAGAAAGTAACTATTTATAGCAGTGATTCTGAAATTAAATAATTTAAAATATGACAGATAATGTCAAATGGTAAATATGCCAAATAAAGTGAAATATGACAAGTCTGGACAGGAATAAAAATGTAGAAACATTTGGGTTTTGTGTTTTGGTTTTTTTTTTTAATGTTTTTCCTTATAACTCTTTTGAAACACTTTTTTTTCCCAATAGTTAAATACTTTTTTTTTTATCTCAAAAGTCCTTTTTTTCTATTTGATAGTATTTTTACATAGCTCTGAAAATGTGTTAATGAGAAGGCCTCTATTTTTCTGCCAACATAGCTTTAAAATAATCTGCATAATTAGTAGATCTGTGCAAAAGGGTTGATATATAAAGGGCTGATATGATTAAATTCAAATGCAAATATGCATATTCAGGAAATACTTAGTTCCTTTGCATATAAGAATAAATGCCTTGTTCATTGAGTCTAAACTGTTACCCAAATCTACCAGCAATGGCACTTAAGCATATTTCCAAAGCAATGTATAAACTTTGCCACGCTAAAAAAGGGGGGAAAAAAATCTTCTGAAATCCATAGAAAAAGATTAAAAATGGTCTTATTGTCAAAGCTACTGAAGTGATGCATAACACACACCAGTTTGGGGTTGGTTGGTTGGTGGCTGTTTTTTTTTAACTTTGTTAGTCTTGTAATTTATATTTATTAGAAAATATACAGCAAAGAGCACAAATATGGATGTACAATGTGATAATGTACAGATATTTATTTGATTTTAATGAACTTTGAAAATTATCTGAAGATGTATACTGATCTTCATGATAATATGTTCCACTGTGCAATATTGTTAACATTCATATTTCATGAGTATAATTTACATTGGGAAGAATGATGCCTTTATTTATGTTTCCAGTCTTTTAAAGAGAATCATTGTGCTTCTGTCAGGTTTTTATGTCAATTTTCTTCTCTACATATTTTATGAAGGTTTATTTTTTTCCCAGTGGGTTTCCTTTCTCCATTTCAAAATTGATTTAGAAAGGTTGAATGGTGCCTGACTCATTGAAAACAGGGCTATGTAGCTAATTTCAAAATACACAAATAATTACAACAATTTCAGACACGTCCCATATCTGCCTATAAACATCCCTGAAATTTCATCAAGAATTAAGCAGTTCAGTAAGAGTTTAAAATTAATAGGATCAATTTTCTAATACCAAATTTTAGGCATCTTTAATTCCAAAGTGTAATCCATGACTTCTACATTTACATACTCAGCATTATATTTATGCAATTTTATCTACATGTATCCGTTTCAAATAATCTCCACTTACGCAGTGCTACTGAAAGCATCTCGGTTTACCCACCACACAATTAGTGATATGTATTGGAAAAACATGAAGGTGAAAAATAATCCATAATTAATAATTGTAGCTGTTAGAAATCCTAAATATTCATAAAGTCCACAGTGAGATAAGTAATTTATGATCGCATTGGTCAATCTAAGTTTTCATTAATTCATTAATCGAGGGACTCTACATACTGACAAAATGGAATTCGTCTTCATAACAACTTTTCTCAATTAGAATTTCTCCACCATGAGAGATGTCTAACCTGTAAAAGGTGGTATTACCTGGAGCCTATGAGGATTGTTCCTTATGGCAGTGTGGGTTCAGTGTAATGTTTGCAGGAGTGAGAGGGTTGGTGCATCGTGAATCTGTATTCTGTCTGCATCTGGGCATATGATCTCTTGGGAACACACAGACTGATGGCAAGAGGAAGAGGAAGGAGAAGAGGAAGAGGAAGGAGAAGAGGAAGAGGTGAAATGGCAGGGCATGGCAGGGCATGGCAGGGCATGGCAGGGCAGGGCAGGGCAGGGCAGGGCAGGGCAGGGCAGGGAAGG
>VZSZ01000653.1:158506-180302 GCA_013398815.1 Ibidorhyncha struthersii
AGTAAGAGGTAAAAAAAAAACGGAAAATTGAAGAAAAAAGAAAGGAAAATTAAAAAAAAAAAAAAGAAGAAGAATGATGACAGGAAAAAGGAGGGCAAGAGGAAAACAAGAAAAAAAAGAATGAAAAAGAAGTAAAAAAGAAAAAGGAACAGCTCTGAGATGTCTGTAATGTATCTGGAACATGGCCAAAGCCATGTAGAGATTGTAGACACAGTTTTAAACAACTCTATTCTGTCCCTTTCTTTCACCACTTTTCACCCAGCAAATCATGACATAAGAATAAACCCGAGTCAACATTTGCAATTACTTCATTAACAAATAAATGTTATGCAGTAGACTACACATTAAGAACTAGACGCTTGCTTGATTGATTGATTTGACTGTCTGTAGTTTTGCAACTCCTCCTTTGTCATATAGCTGTCTCCATTATTCTAGAAACGCTTGTTTTGCTTTGTTTTTCTGTCTCGTTTGAAAAAGAGAATTCTAAGCTCAGCTAAAAAAAAAATCTAGAATGTATTTTAAAACCAAATAGTAAATCAATACATTGACTGTGTTTACCATTCTAATAAACTGTAGCACCACATTCTATTTGTACAAGAGTCTTTATTGTACCTTTTTTCTTTTTTTTTTTTTAACAAACTTATAAGCTCCTAATACTGTGTTTGCAGAATCCCCTTATGTTCACACATTAATCGATCTACCTCTTCTTTTAAGGTTGATATACACATAGAAGGAAATAATGACTTAATTAAGCTAGACATAAAGTGGAAGATTCTTGTAGCTGGTTGTCTTTTCAGTTGAATAAACAAACAATTTTTTTTTAATTTAACTTTCTCATCTTTCATCTGAAGTAATTAATTTATACTCTACATACTATTAATAATAAATATAAATTTTATTTGTACACATAAAAATATGTAGATTGTTCTTAGCACTATTAAATCAGGAACTATACTCTAAGAAAGGTTTAACTGTTTATACCAGTTCAAAACAGGTGTTACTTGTCATTATTCTGATTTCCACAAAATTCCAAACCATGCAGAAACTAGACAAGTATAATCTATTGTAAAACAGAGTTTGACATTTCATGAATAGATATGGCTGCCTCACATTTTCTGCTACAAGTTCTTTTTAAAATTGGTCAGAGTTGTTGGGCTTTATTTTTGCTTTGTTTTTCTTAGTGTTCGAATAGAAACAATTCAGTTACTTCCTAGAATGCCTTTGTGTTCTCGCTAAGAAAATCACATAAGCAACTAATCAAAAATCTCAAACTACTGACAAATGGATTTTATACACTGAAGTGGAGTGATATGGGGTGAAAGGTGCCTGATATTTTTTTCTGGTAAAGGACCTGGAATATATTTATTTGAAACTGCCAGATGATTCTCTGAGCACTTGCTGTGTTCTCTCCTCTCATATGTTCTGATCAAACTGTAAAAGTACATCCATACTGTTAAAAAAAAAAAAAAAACAACAAACAAAAACAGACCCATGGGGACAGGCTGAGTAGTGGATCCCTTTCTTTCATTCTGTTTGCATTCATTTTTAACACGCTCCCTGGCGTGGATTTGATTCACGCTACCCAGTGATCTCTGAGGTTGTGCCTAGGCAGAGCCGAAGGGGCCAAAGGCATCCAAGACCGCTCCCATTGGGCAAAATGTTTGCATCCATACATTTAGTCCATTTCACCATGCTCAGTCTTGTAACATTATTTCTGGAAGTTTTATTTTCAAAAACCTCTTGCATGTCCTCTAGTTCACCCAGATCATGCCCCAGATAGCTCAGTCTCACTCCTTAGAAACATCACTTGATGGGTTGCAACACAACCCTCACAATTTTTCAGTACTTTGAACTGAAAATGGTAAAGTCTGCAAGGCCCACTTGGGTACCACATAGGGCTTAGGTGCTGTCCATGGCCACCTGCTGTACAAGGTTAAAGCAGTCAGTGTTTACTCACCCTCAGGGCCAAACTGCAGTGTCTATTGTGTCTCTGTAATAGGCATAGGCTGGGCAGCTGTCACGGAGCTCAGCCAAATGTTGCTGCTGCCAAAAACCTAGCCCAAAATCGTTTTGATAGTGTGTTCACCAACTTCTTACTACTAAGCAAGCTGCAAAGTGTGGGTGGGAAGGAGAAAAGGACAAACTCAAATGCAAGGAGCCAAGAAGCAGAGAGACGCTGACAGTGTTCAAATAGGAGTAAAAGGAGCAGAAGGGCAGAAAGAGAACAGAAAAGTGAACCACAGAGGAGGTCTGCTCAAGCTGCCCTTTGAACAGATAAAATGTTATGATCTGCTAAATATGCTGAAAATTGGGACTGTAGGCACATCAAGTGGGATCATCCAGAGTTAATGGACATTTGAATATTCTGGTATTAAGCTCCTTGTATCTCAGATGGGTATAACAGTATTATCCTTCCTCAAAGTGATGTTGTGCATTCAAAATAATGTTTGTGAGCTAGTCAGATATCACAGTGATGTGTATACCACAAAAATGCCCCGGAGGAAGTTAATAATTCTGAATTCAGCATACAGTTGAAATGGTATCCCGTACATAAGATTTGAATGATGTATTGAATTATGAAGTCAAAAAATAATTGGTTAGCTAGCTAGCTATTTTGTGAGTATACTCTATTCTTTGTGCTTTGGACAGAATTGTCTCAAGAAAAAAACAGAAATTAAATGGTTATATAATTACAGTCGGTATCATAATGCATATATCAGGCAACTGAAATTAAAATTGTACAGCAAATACTAACCTGATATTGCATGGCTTTTGAGTATTTGGCTTTATACAGTTGTTAGAGGCCTGTATTCAGTCCTGTTCTCCCATCTACACACAGTAAAATACTAAGTTTCTGTTTTATATTTATATTTCTTGTATGTGAGATGGATCTGTTTGCCTGACCTAATCTGAGAGAGGACACGACTGACATTAGGTGATCACATTACTATGCAATACCCTCCCCCATGGAGCAGAGGGCATGAATCTTTCTCAGTTCGCCTGGTACACCAGGTGCTCAGAAACTGCAGAGAAGCCATTTGTACTCTCTACAACTCTAAAAGGAAGGGATACACAGGGTTTATGTAGCCCTAATAACCATGTAGACTGAAGATTTTGCAGGGATGAAGAGAAAGAATGACTTTTGTCAATGCTATTCAAGGAAGAAACCTACTTATTTTGGATTCAATTCCACTGAGAAAAGTTTGTGCTAAGCAGTATCCGTATTATCAGTGTGCCTATTTGCATGGTTAATTCCTTCTCTTTGGGCATATAAGTTAAAAAAAAAAAAAAAAAAAAAAAAAGCAGCTCAGTGCAAAAAATATCTGTAAGCATATACAGGAATAAAAAGAAATATAAATTTGTTTGTAAGCCCCTGAGAGCAAAGTCTGTGTTTTTTATGTTTGCTCAGCATCAAATACAATAAAGCCAAATCCCTGTTGTGCTCTTGGGAAAAATATCAACACTATTACTATAAAACTGTTGGTGTTTGATTATATTCTCAGTTTTTGCTGCAGTTCCTGTTCAAATTATAAGAATGACCAGAACTCAAAGAGAAAAAGAAAATATTGTTTGATTTCACCAGTTTTCCAGTCACAGCCTTTTAAATTCTCTTTACCTTCATGGGACAATGAATTCCAGAACTTCATAATTAGTTTGTGATTTGTGAGTTGTGAGATTTTGGAGTTTTGCACTGCCTATATATTCTATTTACCATTTAAAGAAATGCTGAGGCACCAGTTAACCATTTGTCCCAGCTATTTGTCAAAATAATCTTTAAAGTTACAGTGCCTCACACCGCAGACAGAGAAGTTATAATGAAAGAAGCTGATTATGACTTCTCAGTATCCATCATGACATAGTTGAACAGTCAGTGAAAATGATGTGTTAGGGGATTTTCAGCTAGGAAAGCGGGGGAGGGTGTAGCAGACTGCTTCTTCGTGAAAGAAGTGCTTTGTCCAGCATGCTAAAAATGAGCTACTTGTTGGTGTGCAGAGCTGGCACCAGTCCAGAGTCTTCAGACCTCACATTTTCTTAGGTTTTCTTTGTCTCAAACACTGAACGGTATTTCTAGCTGGTGTAAGGATATCTGACATTCTTGTGTAAAGAAGAACAATAAGGAAAATAATATTAAGCGAGAATAGCATTTTGTAATGCATTTACACAGAGCAGGAGAAGTTTGTTCATCTCAGTTGATTACAGATGCTAAACTAGAATCAATACATTTTTGTCATGATTTTAGAGGATAGTCTTATATTAAAATAAAAAATTTGCAGTTAATGCTCCTTCATAGTGCCTTATAACGACTGTCTTATTTTTCTTTTTTTTTTTAAAGCTACTTAAATAAGCATCTGTCCTTGTTTTAATTTGGAAGGTTTTGTTTTTTTTTATTTTTTCTTTCCTTTGGTGTTGTGTGAGAGTTTCAGAAGCTCTTAAAATTCCAATAATTTGATGAAGTCTTTTTTTTTTAAAAAATATATTACTGGAAAATGGGTTTTTGTAAAGTTATTCATGAATACAATTAGAAGGGGAACAGATTTTTAATCCAAATAAAATGGTGAAGATAATAATAATAAAAAAAAAAAAAAACACCAACAACCTATTTTCTTAATTTAAAAACTGAAAAGCTTGTGGAAATTCAAAACTGGCTTTTGTTGATCAAAGTGTTCTGTTTCTGTACCTACCATATCCCTTTTTAAAATAATTTTCAATGGAAAAACTAATGAAAACTGACCTTTCCTTATTAAAAAGCTTTGTTTTTCACAAAGAAGTATATTCTTCTTATCATCATTATTATTAGCATATTTTGTAACAGTCCCAACAACCCCCCTTTCATTTCCAGAAAAATTCATTCAGGTAATTCTAAACATGAATGTGCACATTCTTGAAAAATCATCAAGCAGGTATGTGCTTAACGAAAAAGATATTAGCAATTTGACTTTACTTCTGCCTGCCTTTCTATAAGTTTGTGTTATCCCCTCAACAAGAAAAAAACAAACACAAAAAAAACCAAACAGAAAAAAATAAACAAGCAAAAGGATATTTTGAGCTTTCAAAAGACAAATGAAGAAGAGAGAACAAAGTCTTCTGTTAGACCCCATAAGGTAACTCTGGAAATACAAGGTAAATACATATGGAAAAATGCAAAGCCTTCCCACAATTACTTCAGACATTGGAAATAAACAAAATAAATTGATGGTTATATTTTTAAGAGTTAATGCTGGTCTATTTCCTCTGTTTTTTGAACTAGTAGAGGTTTCATAGTTAGATCAGTATATAGTTCTCAGTGCAATCTCTATGTAACTGTAACTGTAATCTCTATGTAATCTCTATGAAACTCTTAGATGTGCCTGCAACCTTTTTAAACATATTAAACAATCAATTTTACTTAACATGAAGTGTATTGTACATTTTGGGGTTTAAAATTCTTAAGCTATACTGAAGACATCACAAATGCTTTTTTTTTTAACCTATCCAGTATTTCTTAAAATATAGATTACATATCAGAAAACACCAAATGATATCTGGAATCCAGTATAAAAAACTCCACCAGGCACCTACAATCTTATTTGCTGAGGCATGAACTGAAAAAGTATCTTACATAAAATCTTTAACATTAAATCCCGTTACATTGTGACAGATATCATATGGTAACACACTTAGAATAAATTATGTCTAGGTGAGTTCAAACATTGAAGTATGTGTATTTCCTTTTATATATGTATATTTCCCTTTATGACAAGGTCAGCCATCTAGTTGACCAAGGGAAGCCAGTAAGTGTGAGGGTTTTGGATTTTAGCAAAGCTTTTGACACTGCCTCTCACAGTATCCTTTATGGACAAAATGTCCAGCATACAGCTAGACAAGTCCATAATAGGTTGGGTGAGCAACTGGCTGACAGGTCAGGCTGAAAGAGTTATAGTAAATGGGGTTACATTGGGTTGGCAGCCAGTCACCAGTAGGGTTTCCCAGGGCTCAATTTTAGGGCCAGTGCTCTAATGTTTTTATAAATGATCTGGATGCAGGAAAAAAATGTACATTAAGTAAATTTGACGACAGTCCTAAACTAGCAGGAGCTGTGGACTTCCTTGAGGGTAGAGAGGCCTTACAGAGAGATAGACCAGAGAGCTGGGCAGTCACCAGCTGTATGAAATTTAACAAGAGGAAGCACCAGATTCTCCACCTGGGATGGGGTACTCCTGGTTATACATACAAACTGGGGGACAAGAGGCAGGAGAGCAGCCCCACAGGAAGAGATCTGGGTGTTTGGGTTGATGGCAAGTTGAATGTGAGTCAACAGTCTGCCCTGGCAGCCAAAAGGGCCAGTGAGTCCTGGGGTGCATCAAACACAGCAAAGCTTGCCGATTCAGGGAGGTGATTGTTCCACTCTACACTGCACTGGTGCAGCCCCATCTCAAGTACTGTGTGCAGCCTTGGCTGCTTCAATATAAGAAGGACACCAAACTATTAGAGTGTGTCCAGAGGAGGGTGACCAAGATGGTGAAAGATCTTGAGGGCAAGACTTATGAGGAGTGGCTGAGGTCACTTGGCTTGTTCAGCTTGGAGAAGAGAAGGCTGAGGGGTGACCTCATCACAGTCTGCAACTTCCTCAAGGGGGGCAGCAGAGGGGGTGTGTGCTGATCTCCTCTCACTGGTGACCAGATATAGGGTACAAGGAAACGGAGTGAAGCTGCATCAGGGAAAGTTCAGGTTGGACATTAGGAAAAGTTTCTCCACTGAAAGAGTGGTTGTTCACTGGAACAGGCTCCCCAGGGAAGGGGTCATGGTACCGACCATTGTCAGAGTTCAAGGAGCATCTGGACGACACTCTTGGTCATAGGATTTAGTTTTAGGTAGTCCTGTGAGGAGCAGGGAGTTGGACTCAATGATCCTTATGGGTCCTTTCCAACTTGAGATATTCTATGATTCTATAATTTGATTTGATAATTTGACAAGTCAGAAAATACTGCTCTTCAGCTATAATCTTTATATGATTAAGAATTCATACCAAAGATAACTGAAAATGAAAAAACAAAGTTAAATAACAAATCCCATTGTCCATCAAAGGATTCTCATAACCCATTAGGTTATTTCTTACCAATGAAGCCAAAGTTACTGTACTACCAACAGTAGACCAAGAGTCAAAGTTTTTTTCTTCTTTAGCTTTTTATTTCAAATTATCCATAAATGTGAAATGATAAAAATTGAAAGTGGTATCCAACCAAGACCAACATACGATTTCAAGATGATTAACATGAGTAGCAACTCAACCTTTAAAGTTGTTTTTTGTTTCAAAATTATAGAAACCAGAGCTTTATTCAGTGTTCTTCAACATAACTTCTCTTGATAGCACCAGGAACATAAAGTCTTCAGCATACGATCTTTGTCTGGTCATCTGGCTGAACAACCACTTCCCATCACAGCTGAAAAATCCATGTTATTGTCCATATTTTTTTTTTACACTAAGCAAAAAGTTATTGATATAGTCCATTGATATATATTTATATTATGTCTCAAGTCCTAAAATATTTTTTTGGTTTTCAACTCTGTAACCAATAACCTGAAAAAACTAATTTGGCCCAGTTATTAATTACAAGGTAAGTATATTGTAAAGAATATGGAGCAATAGTTATCTGCACATAATAACCATTTAAAACATTATTTTTTTCTTTGCAACCAATGCATTTCATAAGCAGATGAGATAGCCAGATTTCAGTGTCCTGCTGCTGGCTAGAGCAAACTAAAGAAGGGTGAACTAAACCTACATATGCAGGTAGAACAATAAAAAACACTACATTTTTCCCTTACAAAATTACAAACCAAATGCAGTGAGTGACATGACAGTAGACAATTAATAATAATAACAAAAATAATAATAATACAGATTTTTTAAAATATATTATTAAAAAAACCCCAAACCAACAGACCACAAATATTTTGTCGAACTCTACGTTACAAAAAAAAAAAAGAAAAAACATTGCTGATGCTGCAGAGGTTTTCATGTTTAGGTATAGTTGTTTCCTGGATTTTCCATTTGTTAGCTTTTGTTTTTTACATATTGTACTGAAGTTCCAGGGGTTAATATGATTCTAAGAGCCTACAGGTTGGTTTCTTTCACAAGTATTAGTTCTTATAATGGTTAAAGCATTAAAATAATGTAATATTTTTTAAGAAGAAATGTTGCAGTTTAAATCATTGAAGTTCAGGTTAAAAGCCTACAAACCAAGTAAGACCTTGTCTAAGTTTCACAACAATCCCCTTTGCACTGACCTTAGGAAGCAGAGTATAGGTCTATGTGATAGGATGCACTAAGTAGGGTTTTGGTGTTTTTTTTCATCAGTGACAGAAGATAGACAATGAATCCAAAGGAACGTGTAGTAAGAAGGTCACAATATGGTGTTTTGTTGTCAGTATGCACCACAAAATATCAGATTATTTGTTGAAAAAATGGTGCTGCCCATTTCAGTTATTTTTAAAAAGCTTTTTTTTTTTCTTCACTGTGATAAAACCTAAAACCCAACAAACCCTGCAAGGAACAAACACAAAAATCCTCAAGAATTTACAACAAAGATAATGGCAAAGATATTGTGTATAGATTTGTTTATTTACTAAAATAGCATTCCTTTACTAAAAATCTTAAACATCTTATTTCCTCTGTTGTGTATCTTTTAACTTTTACAAGATCTGTGAGATTAGGAGGACTTCCTAAACTAAAAAAAAAAAAAAAAAAAAAAGGCAAAACAAAACACCAACCCACAAATCTTAAATTGTTATTTGAAAGTTAATTATTTTCAATAGTAGTTATTGCATGGGTCAGTACTGTATGTAGTTCAGATAACTGCTGAAAACTGCTGGGATCCTAGGGGATGTGAACTTCTCTACCTTAAGTTTACGAGAAAAGCATTCACTTTTAAAGGATGAGGTGGAAACAGAGATTGTCAAACCATCAGAATGCAAACTAATGACACAACTAGATGGTTATGAATAAAACAGAAATCTGCAGAGCATTGAAATTACAGTGTGCACAGTCTCCTTGCTTATGCTTTAATGGTTATGGTCATCCTTCAACAAACAGCAGCAAAAGCTAAAACAAGAAAAAATTAAGAATTAATTTGTAATTGAAAGTCCCATTTTTCTGAGAGGAAAAAAGGATCAGTTCATTAGAGGAAAATATGGAGAAAGAATAAATTTTGTTTGTTCTCCGTAAAGATGAATTGGGAACTAATTTGATATTCCAAAGTGAAATAAAAAAGATGTGTTTATAAATTTAATTATAAAATTGCCTTTTCTCATTTTTCTATATTCAGAGAGAATGGGTGTCTGTAGAAACAAAAGTGGCTTCACAAATTTTTTTGCAGGGAAGCATTTTCAAATTTTCAAAACTCGTTAGAACACGTAATATGATTAACCCCTTGAGGAAACTCTGCCAGCTATCACTGCTCATAACAGTGTTACAGTCTATAACAGCACAGAAAAATGGAGGTAGAAGTAATCTTATCAGATAGACGATGGACTATTACTATTCTGTTGCCAATAATCTGAAGTCTTTAAGTATGTTATACTGCCGCATTTATCTCTTACACTGCATTACTGTTTTTCCATATTTATAAAGAAAAATTAGTACATATCTACTTCTAAATTAGAATGAAAAAAATTGTAGTTTCAAGGTATGTCAAAAAAAAATGTACGTCTGTTTTTCATTTAGTGATACTTGAACTGTCTAGGCTGATTACTGAGTGAAATAGTAGATATACTTGCATCATTCAGGATTTTGACATCTATTTAAAACTCTGGTAAAGGAGGGAAAGGTGTCCAAGATGAGCAATGGAAAGGATGACCCAAGATTAGCTGCCCTTTCAAATTCAGCTTTCAGAGTTGGTCTGCTTAATAGATAGCACATTCACTGACAAGCTTATAAACTTGCATATTTAAAGGTCTCGGTTGATATACGGCATCCTAATGTGTGTCCTAGAAGTTCAAAAATTAGCCAGATTACATTTTCTTTCAAGTTAAGACAGACCCTTCACTGCATCCACAATGAAAACCCTAATTAATCCCTTGTCAAATTAGTTTTATTACAGTGACATGTCATACTGACATAATCTGATCAGAATATCAGATTCAATGTCACCTCTATAACCTGAACCTTTAAATAATCATATTGAAGTATTTTTCACATCTGTAACACAGTGGAATAGAAAAGGCACATCTTGAGAGGAGAGAAGGTAGGAAATAACTAATATGAACAAAAATAATGTGTCCCAGTTGAAGGACACTCCAGTCTACTCCTTCTGAATCCCATTTAGATAACTGTTGTGCTATATATACAGGGTTTTTATGAGTTCAGCATCACAGTCCCCAGGATTTCTTCTCCCTTGGTCATTCTGTTCTCTCCCCCTCAGCACTGCAGTTTTTCTCAGAAAAGCAGCTCTAACTAAGGAATCAGCATTTAGTGGTCAGATTTACTGGCGTCTTCAGTATGAAGGAGCTCTCTTTGAAAAACTTAGCCAGTCCAATTAAGTGCCTAACCAGCAGCTACTGAGTCCTCTTTGGAAAATCTGTCTCGTTCGTTCTAGAGACTAGCTTCTGAGGCTGAAATCAGTTATTTTTTGAAGACTGAGTACAGTTCAGCTACATTTGTCTGCTTTCTGCTTAGAGGCAACAGATAAAGTGTTAGTAACACAACATTATGCTTAATATGCCACTTTCATGCTGTGAACAAAGAGGTAGATGACATGACAATAAAGAATTCTCCAAATTCTGTAAGTTGTAATACATAACTAAGAAGCAATACTTTCCAGTTAGTCAGACTACAAGGATTGAATGTATAAAATACTTTTTTTCAGAGAAAAGACTGGATTTTTGCCAAACACATATACAAAAGAATTTTCAAATATATACCTATATATACACACACATACTAAAAATCTTTTAAATTAAATAACCAGAAGGTTAACAGATAAATCACCATGAAATAATTCAGTTTGGCCAATGAAAAGGAAACATACATATTCAGATATCTATTTCAAAGTTCTAATTTACATAGGTCATACAAGTAATCCTGCCTGTTCCATATTACTGAAATTAAAAGACAGAAAGCAATGTTAATTAGGGGAAAAAATCAGGGTTTACTGAAATGTGCACCATATGATGTGTAGGTGTGTCTATAGAGCTGACTAAGAGATACAGTACATAAAAAAAATCATCAATATACCATCTTAAAATCAGGAAAAAAAAGATATTTATCATAGTCTAATTCTTTTGTAATGAGTAATTTATTGATATATGTATTTTTATTGATATATTTTTATTATTATTATTAGACTTTTCTCTTATTAGCAAAACCTTATACCTAGCTGAGACTTCTGAAATCACAGAGAGCACATTCTTGTTTTCTGCTTAATTTTAAATGATTTACAGTACTATTTTTGAAGGCAGTTTCCTACTTTACTTTCTGTCAATGAAGAATTTTGAGAAAAGGTATAAAAGTAATAAAATATCCTGGGACTTCATTCTCCTTTAACAGATTTGCTCGTATACATCACCACCTTTTCTGTGCACTAGCAACCTGCATAGGGTCAATGAAAATACTCCTTGTCTTTAAATTAGACCATAAGAGAGGAAATTATATTGCACAGAATGAAAAAGGAATCTTCCCTGATGTAACAGCTTGTGTGAGAGCTGGTTAACAACAAATTCAAAGGAGTACACAGTCTTCTGTTTAATTTTGTAATCCGTCTTAATGGAGTCCAAAGTTCAGACTCAGAAGTAAGAAGGCAATTGCTCTCATTTTACTGTAAAAAGTGAATAGTTAGCTTCATATAATAAGGTACAAGGTCTGCCTCAGGACAAACTATACTCACTGTTCTAATGCTACCATTCTTTGAGCCTGAAGAAAAGAAATCCTTCATATTTCTTTCATTACATCTGCAGCTTTTGAATCCAAAGAAAGAGCAGAGAACTATTCTTTTGGAGTTTGATGACAGAAATAAATTTCAACACCTAACAGAAGGAATTACTGGCACAGATATTAATTAAGTGGCACTAGTCACTTACTGCCTTGAGCTATCCCTGGAGTCTCTGTAAGCAGTTGCAAATGCCTGGCAATCTATTTTATTCCTTTATTTGTGTTTGATGCTTGATACAAATAAAGGGCAACTACTGTATTATCTTTACAGCAATTACTGTATGATCTACAAATCATCTCAAGAATTCTTAGGATTTTTCCTTTCCGTAGCAATAACCTTGGAATTTAAAAACATAGCAAAGCTTTCCCTTGCTTTGTATTAATGCTCCAACATCCCTAATGCTTTTTAGATCTTTTCACCCCGTTTTAACAGACATTCCTGTTTATACCATCATCTTCATTCTTCCATAAATTTCCTTTCTCTTGTAAAGGAAGGATGCTATCTTCAGGATATTGTAAAGTCATATCTGGTCATCTGCTAGCATAGAAAATAAGATTTATTCCAAATTAAGAAGGACATAAGTTTCTGGAGTGCAACTCAAGCATGGTCCAGATGTATAAATCCAAGAAAATTTCCAACTTCAAAAAAAGGTATTTTAAGTCACTGCAGTAGAATTCATCCCATCTAACTTTATGTGCATGTACTTTAAACGTCTTTGCTTAGTCAGATGAACCCTGCTAACATGGCTTCTTCCTCTTTAATTCCCATGTGGTATAAAACAATACTGAATTGACTCGATTTTCCTGCAGTACTCCTTTCCCTGGTAACATCATAGTCAGATTCCTATTTCCAATGCTAAATGCATATCCTAAGTAAAACTTGCATATACATCAAGTAAACCTTTAATTGTGAATTTGTTTTTCTTTTGAACAAGTAGTTCTTACAAAACAATTATTGACTATCCATATTTTAAAGGCAGAAAATGAAGACAATCTAGGTACTCTACATAAAACTGTAAACACACAACACACATAAAAGGTCAAAAGAAATATTTCCTTCTAAATTTATCTAAATCTCACATTCCACCTTCTTCTCTCTGTCTTTTAATATCTTCCATCCCTTCAAAAAATATAAATCTCTGGCTACTTCTTCCCCTTATTTATATTTTTTCCTTCACTGGTCTACTTGATGTCTTAGTTCATATCTTTCTCTACATAAGTAAATTAGTCTCTGCCTGAATTTCCTCTATTTGACTGTTCCTTTTTTTTTTTTTTTTTTTCTTTTTTTTTAGTCTGAAAAGTTTGATATTTCACTATATCAAAAATTCATTACTCTGAATACCATTATTTAGGTCACTTAAAGAAAATAAAACCACAATTTTCACTACTGTATAGACTGCTGAACTACATTATTATCATCTTATATTATTCTCTGTCCAGGACATTGTCCTTGTAAAAAGGTGAAAGGAAGGAACTGAGCATATTATTCTAAATAAGTGTTAAATATAACCATCTCCTTGCACATAAGTAATGATTCTTTTAATTTGTGTTATGTACTTTTGCTCATTAATCCTATGATCCTCTTTACTTTTTCAACTACAGCTACAAACTGGATTAATGTTTTCATTTTTTTTTTCACAATAACTTCTTAATTTTGGGGGGAAATGGTATGATGCCTGACTGTTTTATGTAATGCATACTATATTTTTTATTTTTTATTGTTCACTGTCCTGATTCATCTCTATTCTGCAGCATTTATTGGCATAGATTTGTCAAGTCCCAAATCCTGAATATTTATTCTTCTTCTCATTATACTCATTATTATACATAAATATGTTTAGTGTAATTCTATAACTTTTTGCTTTGTCCTTTCAAAATTAGATAATATTTCTAGATAAATGAGTGAATCTGAAAATTTGAAAAACTTGTTTGAAAAAAGAAGACTGAACTTCTAAGTAACAGCTCACAGTCTCCAAGAAAATAATTTTGTTAAATAAGCTTGGAAAGAGAAAGAAGAAAAAATATGACAATCTATACCTTTCTTGGTAGAGAAAAATGTACTTAATTTTCTCATTAAAACTAAACATGCACACATGCACATTGGCACACAGGCATGTATGCATGCAGTGGAATAAAAAATCCTCAAGAAATGAATAATATTCCCAGGTAGCAAATATGCTTTTGTGAAGTAATTCACACTTTCCTTGACCAGAGTGTACCTCCTTGCTACCTTTCATTTTATTAATTTCAGTAATCCATATTTGCGGAGGTTCAAATGGATTATTTTTTTGAGGGAAAAAAGAATGAATGAAGACATACAGGGAGGAAGAGAAGAAAGAAAAGTGATATTTTATCCATTTAACTCAATTTCTTCTCAAAGGAATTTCCTTTCATAGGTATGATTTTAAGAATCAGAGATTCTGATATTACACAGACCATTGTGTGCGTGTGTGATCCATCACTCCGGTTTTCCAGTCTCCCCTTCTCATCACTGCAAATGCCCCTTCACAAGTTTCAAGTAAATAAATGTCTTACACCCAACTCTGTGTGGCAAATCAATTGTTCATTAAATACCTTTTTTTTCTTTAAGTGTGTGGGTTTCCTACTCATTACTTTAAAAGTCATTATTTAAGTCACTAGATCCAGACTGCTCCATAGTTCAAGATTAAAAAAAAAAATGGAGAAAAGGAAAAAAATGGTGATTAGCATTTTGTGTTGGATCCAGATAATTTCCACCAAGGAATAAGTCATGAGGTCAGTCTGTTAAATGTGCTGAAATGTCTCATTGCATATAGAATATATGGTCAGGTGAGTGGACTGTACGGTATTTTGCAGGGTGAAAAAAAACACATGCTCTGTGACCTGAAGGATGTTGCTCAATTTTGCATTTATTTCTCAAGGAAAAATCATAAATTGAAGAAAGAAAATAATTTAGTACTGAAACAGTAGCCACCTTTTCATTGTTCACATAAATCTGTCACTTCAGGGTTTTTTGTGGGATTATTCCAGCAAGAATCCTTTTATATTAAAATTTTAACCTTCTTTCTAGCTTTGCATAGCTGTGAAAACATTTGCCAATTGCCTTCCTCTAACAGCCTGCAGCTCTCCAGCACTATCCAGAAATTACCTGATTTCTTTTCATTGTCCTCAGCTCCTCTCTAAAACAGCTATGCTGTGTCAGACAAGATATTTTTAGCATCTTTTCCTTCATCCTCAATATTATTCTCAAAAAAACTTGTCATCCAGTCCTTCTGCTTCATTTTACCACTTATTTCCATAAAAATTCTAACCTGTTTTTTAAACACACAGTGTTCTTTCTAGATTATCTGTTTCTGTCATTCCAATGATGTCATACATTGTTTTAAAAATATTTCAAAAATATCCAGTATGAGTTTGCCAAGTTGCAAACTGGGCTTTTTTTTTTCCTAATTTTTGCCACAGATATTTAACTATTTCCTATATCACTCAACTTTATTTGGGGACAGTAGCCTGTAAAAACTGTCAATATCTATGGGACCTCCATAAAGAGTTCCTTAACATTAAAGGATCAAATGAGTCAAGCGCTGTTCTTGCAAGTAATCTGATCAGTGTTACAAACCCTTTTTTCTCAGAGAATGCATGTTAAACATGCATGTTTTATCAGAGGTTGTGAAAGGACACATTTTCTGCATGTGTGTAACAAAGGTCCCAGATGAGAATATAGTCATCCTAATTTGGAAACCACAGATTGTGATGTAGTATGGTGAAATTTCTTCCCAAGAAAAGAAACCAAAGTTAAATCAGGAAAAGTGTGGGGAAAAAAAGAAAAGTAGAGGAAGAACATCAAGTTCCTCATGGTGTATCTCCAAAAGTGGAGATTTTGACAGATTTTGTAGATGTGCATGGAGAGCAAGAGAACATGCATAAGCATATACTACCTGATCCTCAGATTGGCCATCTATGTTAGCTTCTGTTGACAAGATTTACAAGAATAGTTTTATATATCACATAAAAGACATATCTCAAATCCGTAAATAACTGTTTTATTTCCCATCCCACTCTATAATAGTGGCATAATGATTGCCAATGATTGCATACGTTTTATCCATTTCACAAAGGTGAGAGTGTGCCTGTATGTATACATACGAATGTGTGACAGAGAAAGAAAAAAGGAAAAAGAGGAATTTTTCTTTTTAATTAGTGAGAAAAGCCTTCTATTCACTCTTTTTGTACTAACCTTTATCTATACCTTGGGTTTCTCTAAGCTATCACAATAGACTGCAGTGGCCCGAGGACCTGATTTAAGATTAACTGCTAAAGCATTTTTAATTCCTTGCCTTCCTCCCTGTGAACACTACAGCACTTGAGACCCGAGAGAATCACAGAGAAACAGACAAGGCTCTGCAACTCCTAGACTTCCAATTAATGATTTTGAGATAAGGATTTCTTCTCAGTGTCCATCTAATGTTGCATCCCTTTAGCTGTTCAAAAGGAATAGAATATAAAAATAATCAACTATTTTTTCTACAGTATCAAAAAATACATAGTTTAACCTATATAACAACAACTTGTATTAGGTGAAATAGTTGAGCTATGTATACTCAGGACAGCTCTACCAAATGAAGCTCATCAATATCATGGGCAATATCATAGCCCATAGTTAATCACAGAATCATAGAATGGTTGGAAGGGACTTTAAAGATCATCTAGTTCCAACCCTCCTGCCATGGGCAGGGACACCTCCCACTAGACCAAGTTGCTTAAAGCCTTGTCGAACCAGGCCTTGAACACCTCCAGGGATGGGGCCTCCACAACTTCTCTGGGCAACCTGTTCCAGTGCCTCACCACCCTCATTGTGATTTTTTTTTTCCTAATATCTATTCTAAATCTATCCTCTTCCAGTTTGAAGCCATTACCCCTTGTCCGATTACTACATGCCCTTGAAAAAAATCCCTCTCCAACCTTCTTGTAGGTGCTCTTCAGATACTGCAGGGCCACTATAAGGTCTCCCCAGAGCCTTCCCTCAATTGCTTGAATGGGGAAATTAGTGCATGTAACCAGATTCTGTTTTGTAACACTTTGCTAAGGGATGGAGCATTCCAAGGCTGAATATGACATCTTTACACATACACATAAAATTGTTACTTTGCCGTTGCAAATGAAACATTAATCTTTCTTTTATGTCATAAAAAGTAGGATTTAGACTGAAATGGTTTACCTGATTATGGAAAAAATATATTGATACACTAGCTCAGTAAATAATCTTCAGAATTTCTCTTCTTTCTGTAGAAAAGTGTATTTCTGATGAGGTAACACTGTGCATTAACCTGAACTGAGGATGTTTAAAAAGGGGTAAATTAATAATCTCTTCCATACATTTATGATTTACTACAAATCAATCCTAAATTTCACTGAATATTTTCCACTGAAACATACCCCTACGTATTTTGTCTCATAGTCTTGCAAATCAAGTGAACATACTTAAATGCTATATTGAAGCAGCCCCATGAGCCCTAAAGCATTAAATACTGTTTTCTTAAGCCTGCTTGTTACATCTATGAGGCATGAACTAAAAATACTGATTACTGAACAGTGCTCAATTCAGTGTTCCTTTGCATTTTTGTATCCAATATTGGGATGCAGAAGAGTTCGTCTCTATTTTAGGAATTTAATTTCATTGAAGTTTGTCCCTTCAGCACAGAAGACCTTTCTTGAATGAAGGATCTTCTTCAGGCTAGGCACTATCAAATCTGTAGCCATGGCTGAATACACTTTAGTTCCTGAGTTCTTTGTGCTAATGTAATGAGCTACATCATAGCTGAAATTCAGGATGTAGAAACTGTCTTATCAGTGTAGAGCATATCTGTATTGAAAAAGAAAACCTATTCTAAATATAAATATGTTTTTGTAAATAAGAGATTAAAACTTTGTTTAACTGTATAAAGTTTAGATGTTAGAAATATATAACAAAAGCAGTACCTGGGGTGCCTTTGTTGAAATTCAACTATTCAGCATAAACAAGGATTGTAATATAATTTCAATGTGTTAAAGTACCTAATGTACTGTTTTGATCTTTCAATTTCTAACTTACAGGAACAAACAGGTATTTTTCCTAAATGTTGTTTATTTTATGTTCTTTAATTTTTTATTATAACATCAAAATCTGAATGTAAGAATGAGCTGATCCGAGGAATGTATCTGTGAACATTTATCATCTTGTTTTCCCAATCTTCTTCTTTTATAAAGCTGAATAACTGAACCTAAAATATACCTTAACTGAATTTTGGTTGTCCCCTTTACCTTCGTAATTGTCTGCCAATGTTAATGGACAGAGTCTAAGTACTTATACATCTCAGGTTAAACAGGTGTTGGTTATTTAGAAAATGCACACTTATTGCAAGGCTACTGGGCTTTTTTATAAGTTCATTTCCATATTTAGGAAAAATGGGAGAGTGTATCCACTTGGAGACTTGTAAGTGCTGCCTCCCTTTTGTAGATATTGTTAGGTGATAAATTATCCCAAAGATAGTCAGGAAAATAAAGTTTTCTACCTGTCCAGCCAGCTTTCTAAGCCAGTGCTCATGCCAGCAACAGATGTGTGGGAGCAGCTCAGCTGCAGTTTGGGGACCAATAAGAATTAAAAGGAACTCCAGTAATACGTTAGAATTAAAGACAGGAATGGATTAATGGCAGCTCAATAGCTTCTCAGACAACTCTTAAATGCTTATTTGCATCTTAATGATGGTTAATTAAGGAATAGAAGATTGATAAACATGTTGAAAAAGTTAGAAATCTGAAATTTCTTTTGGAATATTATTTTTATCTTTATACATTTCATGTAAAACAGAGTACCTATGGTACTCCATTGTTCTGAAGGTCATTGTGGCACAAGAGATTGAATTACAAGTGCTTGAAATTAGGATCTTAAAATCTTAATGAGGCATCTAAATATGTGTCCCTATTTTGAAATAGTTCAAAACCCTGCAGTTCTAATTTAAATCTCATTCTTATATTGCTTATTTATAGAAATACCAGGGTCCTTTTGCACCACTGCATCAGAAGAAAATTATTTCAAGAGGGCCAGGTTTGCCTTGAGTTTGAATAAATAATAGATAGAGATAAAATTTACTTTGTGCCATTAATGAACACAATAGTTTGGTTGCATGCTGTGTGGAAGAACTTGTTCCCTTGAAGGTGCAGTAAACTTTCCATTTTTCACCTAGTCAAAGAGCGGTTCAAGGAGCTACAGGATGGATAAACATGATTGAACTGATGAACTGGCAAACCATGGTGTGTTCGGATATCTGATTTAAGATGCTTTCATTTTGAATTCCTTTCCAGGTTCACAAAGAGTGCACACATATTTGTCATTGTGACAAAGCCTTTGTGGTGCAATATGCATTTTAAACTGTGCCTAGTGAACATAAAATCTTAGTATGAATTGCCTCAGCACAAGCTGCTCTTGTTTTTTATAACTGCTAGGAATCCAAAGGCAATTATGTTCATATGCTTGACATTCATTCTCAGGAAATAAAAATTCTTTGGATAGTAGTGTGTCACAGTGAGTGAAATTAGTGTACCATTCCTCTAGTTTTCTGTATATACACACACATACATACACATATATACTACCAAAAAATGTTAATATGTTCTCTGAAAGCAAGTTCTAATGATTCTAGATTCTGCATAATTGAATGTCCCGGAAAATAATAGACATTAAAAAAAAAAAAAAAAAGTTCACATTCCCCAGTGCAAGAAGATCACTCTCTTGCTGCTGAACAAAATACAATTAATACCATTAATCATATAAAAATGTGGAGCAACAGAAAGAGGAAACCCTTTACCTCTTTTTCTCGTATTTAATTGCCATTAACCGCATAAAAAGTTTGAAGAGAGTGAGGGCGCAGCTGGGGGATAGGAGTTTCTGCTCAAGGTTTACAATGGAATGGCAGTAAAAAAGGTGTACCAGAAAGCTGATATTCCTATTAAATCACCCAATGCATTGAATGAGACAGAATCACAGAATCACAGAATGGTCAGGGTTGGAAGGGACCTCTGGAGATCATCTAGTCCAACCCCCCCGCCAGAGCAGGGTCACCTACAACAGGTTGCACAGGACAGCGTCCAGGCAGGTTTTGAATGTCTCCAGAGTGGGAGACTCCACAACCTCTCTGGGCAGCCTGTTCCAGTGCTCCACCACCCTCAAAGTAAAGAAGTTCCTCCTCATGTTAAGATGGAACTTCCTATGTTCAAGTTTGTGCCCATTACCCCTCAGGGGAAATACTACTCAATTGTGTAATTAAGTATGGTATAAAAAAACAAAAATCCTCTGAGATTCCTGTTAAAAATCAAAGTAAACATAAATATTTAGAGAGAGATAATAAATATTTAGAGAGTTAGGTTTTATTTTCAAAGAGCATAGCTATATTTGTTTAAAAAAAATAGAAATCAGACATCATGCTTAAATGAGTAGGCCAGCCTCACAGTGCTCCATCTATTTATAAAAAAATGCATGCATACTTTTCTTGCAAAACTAGTAAAAATGATGGGAGATCTCTTATACTGTAAGTATTCCTTTACAAAGAAAATCTGAAATGTTTCAGAATCTGTGGTCTGTCACTCTAAGAGAGCACAGCAAAGTAAAACTCTGAAATGAACATGTACTTTGCAAAGCTGTTGTGCCCTCTCCTTCCCAACATTTGCTTTAGTTGCAATGAGTTGCAAAATGAAGTTTTTGAGCCAGTGACATGACTAGCATTTATTCAAGAGATGGATCAGGTTTTTAAATTTCAACTTATTAAAATTGATTTCGGTTCCATTTATGTAATTGAGAACAGCATTTTTGCCAGCAAAATTAAAGTCTTTTGACCATTTGAATAAGCAAGTTGTGTACAGTCATCTATATTTTATTTGTACTGTGGTAGAACTGTCTGAGACTGAACAACTCTCTTCTTCCCCTCTAAATCAATTTCATTATGAGTCAGATCCAACAGAAATGCAGTCCCCCAAGTTCTATGTAATTCACATTTATAAGCGTTGAAATACGTATCTAAAATCTGAAAGAGAGTGTTAATATACGTACATTTGAAGTTCTCAGGCGCAGAAAGGTTTAATTGTCAACTTAATGAGAAAAAGTTCCAGTCTTGACACTAGTGAGCAGCTCTGAATACAGAATGGCTGCCTCCAGCAACTGGAGTTACTGGGTTTAACACGGTAGAGCTCCTCAAATGTTCTGCCTTAGCTAACCATGTGTGTCCTCCATGCAGATCCAGCTTAGAGACTGTTCCCATTCGGCTCACTGTCTCTCCCTGGAGAAGGCAGGAACTAGTTGTTCAGGCAGAAAATGAAGCTTCAGCAGCCAAATGTTGCTCAAGCTCTGCCTTCCACAGAGCAAAAGGGAGAGCCTGCCACCTGACAGTGTCCTGCTATCCCATGGCCACCTGTTCCTTGCACTGGGAAAGAGCAGCTGCCATGCACCTCAGCCAGGCTTAACCAAGAGAAGCAGCAGCCAAGTGCTTTGGACTGGTACGAGGCAGAAATAGCGGAGTGACTTTTATGGATTCTGTTGGAGCACTGGGAACCTCAACTTTGGATCTAGTTCAAGTGCTGCTGATAACGTTGTTAATATGCTTTTATGAAATCTCAATACCCTCAATCCACTGATTTCCCAACCCAGATGTTACTTCAGATACAGACATATAGTACAACAGAGGCTTTGATAATCAAGATAATAATTGCTCAAAATTATCCATAGATTTTGTGGAGTTAATCAAAAAGGTTTGGGGGTTTTTAATTATTTTTCCGTAATCCTTAGGTCAAAATTAATTGTTTAAGGATGGAAAAGGTAGGGAGGGAGGTAGGGAGGGAAGGAAGGAGGGAAGGAAGGAGGGAAGGAGGGAAGGAGGGAAGGAA
>VZSZ01000653.1:180454-222795 GCA_013398815.1 Ibidorhyncha struthersii
GGAAGGAAGGAAGGAAGGAAGGAAGGAAGGAAGGAAGGAAGGAAGGAAGGAAGGAAGGAAGGAAGGAAGGAAGGAAAAATGAAAATATGAGCACCTACTGTGTCTTACTAATGAGGAAAGGCAAGGCAAGGAAAGAAAAGGAAGTGAAAGGATAAAGTCCAATGTCATCATAATGTGTGGAAAATCAGATGACACTTTTTCCAAAAGTAGTACTCCTCAAATAAAGACTGTGTTGTCTCCAGAAGAAAAGGAAGCCCTTTCTCTTAAAAACATGTCAAGAAAAAACGAAAATCAGTACTGAAGCATCTTTCAAGACTGCTGATGTTTTTATAATGACAGTTTTCTTCAAAAGAATGATGGAAATGTCTTCCTCAAAAATAACTCAAAGAAGCAAGGAATTATGTAAATAACAAGCTATACAATGCATATATTTTTAGAGAAAAAACATAGTTTGTACTTGCTAATGATTAAAAAATATTTAATGATGTGTATGTCATTGGTTTAAATGGGAAAATTTGCACGTGGGGTAGCTCAAGTGAGCCATGTAAACAAAGATATTTCGAGGACACAAATAATGAAGAAGAATCAAGAGAGGAAAATAATTATGTTGAGTTCAAGTATGTTATTAAACGCAAAATAATGATGATGAAATTGGTTTCTATAACAACAGATGGAACACCAGCTATGTTTGGATCCAAGGTTTCATGGCTCATCATCATCAACAAGCACTCAGAGGAAAAGTGATAGACTTGACACATGGTAAGGGAGTAGTGATTAAAAAGAAAGTTAACTCCATTCAGATCAAAGGCCTTTAATATTACAGGTCACTCAATATGCTATAGACAGTCTTCGAAGACAGAATTTTGCAAAATGAGGTGAGCTGTCTGAGTGAAATTAATGTTCTAAGAAAATATAGTTATCTTTTTTTTCCAGAGGTAAAAATAACTGTATGATCAATAAACAAACAAGTTGGTGAACTCCATCCTTCACTTTGCCAAGTTCATGGTTGACTGAATTCAGTCAAAAGCTGAAGAAGAAAGAAAAGTTTATGACACACATGGCAAGATGAAAGCACTTCCAAGTGCCTTGCGAGGGAAGGCATTTGAAGTGAGGTTCAGTGTGTGGGTACAATAAAGGAAAAAATAAGGACCTCAATACTCTGGTCTTAAAATGCTTCTGGTTACAGCATGAAAACAAATTTAGAAAAGTAAGAAACAAATTACAAAAATGGATTTCTTAAAGACAGGACTGCAAACTTGGTGACTAATTGGCTGTATACATCAAGGAGTATTTAGAGTGACCAGTAGAATTCACATCATCTTGTTCATTACAGTCATAGTCTGTGTGCTTGACTGTAAGAGTGAATTAACTTTTACATTTGGATGCCATTGTATTAAACAAGGAAAGTCTCACAAAGTAAATAGATGTCTGCTTGGAAGACTGGAGCAAGAAGGATAAAATGTGGATGTGAGGTGAAACTTGCAGACCTTTTTCAACTATCCCAGTTATCTCCTCAGATCTACTTACTATATTATTTGCAAATAAAACTTTTCAATTTATATGTTGGTCAAATCTAAATGGCATGCATGAGAGGGCATGTTACCCCTGATATTTCAACAAACTTTCAACAGCAGCAACAGAAAGCATGTAGTATCAAATACCCCAGTAGTCATTTAGACGCTAATGCCAATACATCTGAACACGTACCCAACTTCTTATGCTGCTGAATATAACTTAAATTTTATGCCAGTTATTAGCAAAATGATGATGGTTAAAATAGGAACTTATGATTCAAAACAGATGTTTGTGTTCCCAGCTCTAAAGACATTTTCTTCATTTGGGACAATTATAAACCTTACTTTTAAACCTATTTTTAAACCTTATTTTTAAAACCTATGCTTAAAATTAGATGCTCTTTACCTACCACCTACCACTTCCTTTGCCCCTCTGTATTTAAATAAATAAAGAGCCCAGATTGTCTTGGAAATCTAAAGTCAAAATAATTTGGGTTGTTTTGGGGTTATTTAATTTGGGGATACTTTAAAGTATCTTAACCTGTGTTGCCTTAGCATCCAGAACTATCTGTGAATTCATCTGTTGAGATTGAATCCCATAAATTGCGCTAAATTTGGGGAAGGAGGAGCCCTAAGAAAATGAAGACAAAATGTGCTAATAAATATTTATTTAAACTAAATTGCCTCCTTTTTTTTTTGTTGCCCCCAAAGGTTCCTTCAGTTTTTCTCAGTAAAGTTAAATTAACTACAGAGCATTAAAATAGTACTAAAAATGCCCTGAAACTAGGTATCCCAGCCAAAGCTTGTACATCTGCATGAATGGCAAAATAATTATTCATAATTAGTGAGTCATGTTATCATATTACACTGAGCATCAAGAGGAGCAATGACTATTTATTATAATTATAATTATTAGTTTAAAAACACCATTCATGAACATGGTGCTTTTACAGAACTGGTAAAGGTGAACTCCACGATTCTAAAACTAGGTGTCTGGAGGCAATAGGACCAGCTGAATAGGAAAAAAACAAACCAAACCAAACCAAAACAAACAAAGGAGACTGAAGAATGAAAAATTATAGAGAAAGTGCTAGAAACATATAATTTATATTGCCTTGACTCTAGAACTTGAGGTAACTTAATTGTAAAAAGCCTTAGCTTTTTTTCTGACTGTATCTTTGTCGTACTACGTTTGTGGAAAGACTGTACTAGTAAATTAAATAAGACTGGACTCTTTTTTTTTTGGCTGTGGGGGCAAGAAGCATGTCACAGCTCACTGCAACATAGCTGAACTCTCTCACTGTCCAGAACGGAGAAGCTACATGCAGCCAACTATTGTGAATTTTCCCTGGTCCATGTTAGCCTCCAAAAAGGGCCAACACTTGTCTCGTCAGGCTCCAAATCAGCTTCTTGGTAGTTGGTCCAGGACATGTTAGGGTTAGTGCTTATAAATTACATAGATGTTCATACATTTCCGTTATATAGTACCCTTCATCCTGTTTAGTATACTACTGAAGATATAGATGGGGTGATCAGACAGCTAAACTAGAGCCACAGGCAGTTCTAGATACAGGCAGACACACATATGCAAAATATATGACTATGTTCTGGTCACCCAGACATTCAGATCAGATATGCAGGAAAAACACATACCATCAGCTTTCCAGATAACACGCCTGTGCTTTTTTTCTGAGAAATCAGGATGTGGGTACAGTAGAAGCTGCTTGCATAAGCCTTACTCTGACTTGGAGGTAAGATGCTGCCAGGCTCTACATTTGGATTCATCAGACTGGAAGCTTTTCAAATACTACAATTCAGGCATAATCTTACTAACCACATCCTTCTGTCCTAAGTAGAAAATGCTTCTTACCTGTGAAGTTAATCATCATGTTAAATAATAATAATAACAACAAGAACAAAAACAACAACAACAATAATAAAAATAAAAATAAAATAATGTGTCCTGCTTCTTGGAACAGATTGCTTGTTTGTAACACGATGGACTTTTTGAAATAGAAAAATAACTAGCTTAAACAATGTGTGTTTATAGACATCTCTTTTCTTCTTTATATTTAGATGTCTTTATGCAGAGACAGATATTACATACACATAGGTATGTATACACAAGCATATGTGTGTGTTTTTTTCAAATATACACTTTTTATACTAGAGTATTGCATGTACGTGTGTAAATCAACTTGTTAATAAACACATATGTCTATATATACTTACATATATATATGTGTGTATAAGTATGTATGTGTATGTAATCTTTTCTAAGTATGGAGTAAATCAGCCTATTTCTTTCCTATCCTCAAGCCTTCCTTCTTTCTCCCTCCCCGAGTTGTGTGTAAAACTTGTTGCATGCCTGCCAAAGGAAGCTTGCTACTTTCTTTCAGCACAAACAATGATGCAGCACGTTTTGGACACTACCACAGAGGCTGAGTTTATTTTGAAGCTGAACAGCGTTGTCCCAAGTGCAGTTTCCTAGTAGCATGACTTAATCCAGCAAAGACCCTCTTGTGAAATCTTGGTGGTAGAAAAAATATTTGCCTACTCAAGATACCCTGTTTGGCTGCTTTACTAATATGGAAACCCACTTACTTAGTATGAGTAGATGTCTTATTGATTTCCACAGAGTAATTGGCATGTTTGTTGAATATGAACTGCAAAACTAGAAGTCTAGGGCTCAGAGACACTGGAAAAGTGATTTCAGTAGAAGTTGATAAGGTATTTGAAACAGATTCCCTTTCAAAAATTTTTAAATCTGACTGTTTGAATCATAATTATTGTTATCTTTCAAATTTAGGATGGATTTCTACCTAGCTGTCTGTCCGGCTATGCTATTTTACTAACAAACTGTGCTGCTATGTACCCTGGTGGTGCAAATACTGTACTTTGCTTGGTATTAAATATGCAGTAAACTAAGTCAAAATCAAGCCCTTACTTCAATCTCACTCTCATTTTTATTGTTTATAGCTATGGGCTGAAGTCTTGCCTTTCTTACATCATACATCTGAGATTTGACTCAAGGCACTTCAACAGATGCTACAGAGTAAGGTAAGGAAGAAAAAGTACTTCTTGGCATGGAGGCTCTGAAGCATCCAGCACAATTCAGACTCTCCTAGAATACCCCTGGCAGCTGCTACAATCTGCTTCCCGGAAATCGATGACCTGTTTTAAATTATTAGCCATTGGAGTTAGACAATGACCTCTACAGGATTCTCTGTTTTTAAGTTTTTCGCCTCACAATTTTCTGATGCATTACCTGCATCTCATACATGTTCATTGAGAGTATTCCTCACGTAGACAGGCTCATAACAGATGTTATGATCCCAGGATTTAAAAGCTATTTATTTGTATGCTGTACATGAAGACAAAGTTGTCAAATTTTCCAAGACACTGTTTTCTAGGGCCTAATATTATTATTACATGGGGGCGTCTCTAAATTGTACTCAAGTAATTATGCTTTGAGTGCCTTAATAATGTGGGGTAGCTAATAGCTACCCAGACTGGACAGCAGTTGCCAAGGTCCCTCACAAAAGCGTAAAACTGATGCTTACAGCATATGCTGTAATTAGGATTACTAAAGCTTTAGCATAAGGAACAAATAGGTGGGTTGGAACACCTCAACCTGTAAAAAGGCTGACTAAGGTGGGGAATTATGATAATGATCTTTAGCACATATAGCATGGAGAAGCTGTGAGTGACCAATTGTTTAGAGTTCTTTCTAATACAGGTACTAACAAGCATCACAGAAAGCTAGCAGGTGGCATATTCAGAAAAAAACAAGATGAAACAGCTCCGCAGGCAGTCTAATGCATAGTTAAGTTCTGGAACAACTTACTTCAAGACTTTTGTAGACACTAAAAGTTTATGTGATTCTACAAAATTATTATAAAAGAAATCATGAAAGAAAGTTGCTTTGAGAGATTTAAATACAGGCACCATCGAATTTGCAAAGCACAGGCAACATGATTGGTAGTAAAATACTACTCTGAAATGTATTACTACCTGCTTGTACATGTTCTACTTTTTCGTGTGCTGACACTACTGCACATGTGAAACTGGAGGTTCTGACCTGCCTGACCTGCTGGTGGATCTGGCAAGGCTTTTCTTACCTTTTGCTCTGCACAACAGTGGTATCAGTGGCCTCCGTCAAATTCTGTTTTCCCATCAATGACAGAAATGCATTATACCATAGTGTGCTATTTTTATGTAACTTTCATTAACACCTTCTACACATTTACAAACTCAAGAAAAGTTTTTTTTCATTTTGTTATGTAATGGTGCGATCATACAACATAGGTCATGCAATCATTAGATCTTATTTGCATAATTATTATATTATCAACTACAGATTCTAAGCCATACAAATCTTAGGTTTATTCCTGCTTGAAGTTCAATGATCATGAATTCTTGAATGTTCCTGTTGCATATCAATTGCTTCATGCATTTGTTGCAGCTATATGGTAATTAGATTTTTAAAAACCCAACCAACCGTATGAAAAACAAACAAACAACAACAACAAAAAAACACAATCTGTATCCAAACCCAAAGCAATTGAAAAACATAAAGCCAGCAGATCCATCTTTTAAATGAGTATCATAGGAAAAGCTTAAACCACAGCAAAGTGCATTGAGAAATGTAAAGTTTATGCTGTGGAGCACATAAAGATAATACATCATATACTTAAAGTATCACAGATTTGCTCACTTTGAAAGCTAAAGACTATAAACACGACAGAAAAAGAGAAATGTCTGGAAGAAACCAGATCTTTGTTTGATAGTAAGCAACAGTATTTCTGTTAGAAATGGGAAGTCATCAGGAAAATTGAATGTTTTTCCTATTAAACAGAACACCATGTGTCTGAACTGTGGTCAAAGTCAAGAAAATAGCTATGTAGGAAAAACATTTCTTCAGCTGACATACCTCTGTGCTTTGGACTTCTATCTACCTACTTTGTTGGCAAAAAAAAGCACAGCTGTTAATGTAAAATTAAGGCCCTCAAGAGAACATCTGACCTCATGAAGTCTTGTAATAAATATCCCCTACATTTTGATTGCAGAATCAATATTTCCAGGATTACTGTATGAAACGTGATTGGTTTTGACTGAATACTGTCTTTTTTCACTTTCTCTTGGAATATTGTAGTCTGTATGATTACACTAAAAAGTTGGTCTAAATAAGTAGAAAATCAAGCATATAGTGCCAGAATTAGATCTGAAATTAGATCTGCTGTTGAAAATTGAGTGGCAAGGAAACTGTTGCAAGAAAACTAATATCCAAGTACACCCTGTTTTTTTCAGGCCATATGCCGTCTTGATCATTCTCTGCTTCTGTTTCTCTCCTTCCTTTTACTGCATCACCTAACCCATAGCATTTGTCATTCACAGAGGCTACACTCTCACAGACGCTTACATCATTAGGTACATCCATTTGGAGACGCTTCTTTTCCCTTTTGGATCTTGAGAGAAGGAAACCACTATGTAAGAATTATCACTTCTAATTAGTGATCTCTCAGATTGGCAGCATGTAGAAAAGTTGATAGCAAAAGGAATTAGGATGATTTTAGCAGTGATAGTCATTATAGAGCCAAGAAAACTTCACACCAATTCATTAGAGGGGTGACCTGTGATTTAGGCAAGACTGAAACAGCAGGCATATTGGTTATATCAGTAGAGCTCAACACAGAATTAAGGACTAAGTCTTGCAGCCCAGGAGACAAAGAGTGGATCACACAGGGCAGGCAGGGTACATTCCTCTGTCCACACTATTCTGCCCTGGGTTTCCTCTGAGTCCTGTTATTGTATGACATAATAGAGGTTTTTTTTTTTTAAGTTCACAGTGTGAATAATAACATGAAGACTGTGATATTTTTACAGCATGAAACGGGGTGTATACATTGCATACCTTGGGCTATACTTTGTGGAAGGATTCAGAGAATTCTGGGAGAGTATTAGAGGATTTTTGCAAGCTGGAAGCAACCATATTTCCTACTAATCACTGACAAGCCTGCTTCATTAATTCAAGGTGCCATCAACAAGAAAAGTAAGTACTAGTGAGCAAGAATTGTACTTTCCTACCTTCTGTTTCCACATACTTATACGTGGACTGTTCCCATACTGACTGCAAGGACTTGCAGTGACAGGGTAGTGTGGTGACCTGTCTTCAGGCATTTTGAATGGTTCCTCTTTTGTCTTCACTGTAGACTCTAGTGCTCCCAAGTTCTTCAGTGTAGACTTCTGATGTTATCCAATTCCTCAACAGTACTTACTTATTGCTGAGCAGTTTTACTAGCTGAACTACATGAAACCAAAGTGATTAAGGATCATTTGCAATCTAGCTTTTTCTGATTAGAATTGTTCTGCTTAAAAGTATCGCTGTCTTTTATACAATGAAAATTAACGTTAAATAACTAGGCAGTATTATATTGAAATCCCTACATTAAATTATTATTGAAAACATTGACACAAAGTATAAGAAATATTAAACACTATTTCTATTTATTACTTTAATAAACTGGAATCTTTTCATTGTAGGAATCACCTCTGGATATACATGTATTTAAACCCAGATGCATCAGAACATATTTTCCCCTCAGTCTTTCCAGGGGAACTTTCTACAACATATCAGAATGACTGCAGAATCATAGAATTCAAACCTTTGAAAAAGCACTGGATCAAATTCAAAGGAAATATGAATTTTCTAATATATGCATATTTTAAATTATATGTATCTGTGGTTTTTAAAATGACTATTATAAGTATTGTAAGAAGACGTTATAACCACAGACTTAACACCACTGCCTACAGAAAAAATGGCAACAGAGACCCTGATGGAAGGGGAACTTTCTCCTCTCATAACAACCTGTTCAGCTTGGAGGCTGAGTTATTTCCTTAATTTTACACAACCTTTTGGACTCTTTTTGACAGTGAGGTTTTCAGGGATAGATTTGCACATAAAAATAGACCTGCCTAGCTTCATGTCTTCTGGGACAGTGCACTAGTAATAGAACAACAGAAAACTGAGAAAGTGTCCATATATACAACTAGTACAAGTTTTACAAATCAGGGACTGTATCAACCTAATGGTGAGGCAGAATTTACTCCTTACTAACCAGGTTTAATACCAGTGTAACTAACTACATTTTTATTTTTCCTTGGGAATATCCAGATAGGACATCTATAAAAGCATATTTAAATAGTGGCATGGAATTATGCATATGTATTTACTCTTACAAATGGACACCATTTTATGCAATGTAGCTTTTAGTATTTTTTAATTGATGCAAAAAAGAATCCTAGAACTAGAGAGCCAAGAAAATTTTTCAATGTTATCTATTACGTGCTCATTTTCTGACTTCAAAGAAACTGAGTGTTAACAGTCCAACAACTTGGAGTAAATAGTTTCACATATAAAAAAATTAATATATTCTAAGTAGACTTGAATTTACTGAGGTGGAAATTCTCATCTAATTTGAGATCTTTATTTGTAATCAGTTTTGAAAATGATAACACTGGAATGAAACATGACAAAAGGATTTATTAAAAGAATTATTTACAAGCTAGAATTTGAAAGAGAAGTAGAGAGGCTTCAATGACCTATGTCTTTAGAATGTAAACTTAATCTGAGAGTTACATAAAATGTTGATATTCATCCTTCCTTTTCATAGAAGCCAGGATATATTTAGGTATCCCTTCATTTGGCTATAGGAAAAAGGTTTACCATTGCTTCTCAGTTTTGTTTTTTTCTCATGTCTAAATAGAAGAAAAGTCTTTCTTTTTGCTTGTTTGTGAGACAACTTGGAAAAAAGATTTCACCAGCTTTCTCAACCAGAGTCTTTGTTTTTTTGTGACAGCCTTTGAAATCTTATCATGATTGAGCCTCAATATATGTATTTCACACATGGGAGCACACATGGATCTGGATCCTCCTTGTTTATTTCAGGCCCAATTTAATGGCATTTATTTCCATCTGTTCATCAGTAGTATAATATGGGGAAAAAAAATCCCCTTGGGTTTATGAGTAAAAAAAAAAAACACCAAAAACCAACAACAGCTAAAGAAATACATCTGAGAGAGCTAAACTGGGTGAATGCTTAGATCTTTGGCTGAGCTCAAGGTTATACTTGTTCTAAGGAATGTATTCGAGGCTGAAAGGCATCGTGTTGCTGTCTTTGATTCATCTCCTTTGTTCTTACATTTGTGGGTGTGTAAGTTACCTTTGAGCTCTCCACACCATTGCAATAATGAATATTAAAGCACAGAAAAAAAAAAAAAAGAATTCCATGGAACTGCCATGAAAGGCAACTTTCTCCTGTACAAGTGTCAATCCTGAGACGGTAATTTTTATGGCATAACTATGATATTCACCTCTTTGTTTGAGGATATTTGCATTAATTACTTGCTTATGGGGTTAAGTTATATTGGCTTGTATACTTGTATACTGTTAACAAGATGTTAAACCCTCTTGAACCTTATTCTTCTGGTGACACAAAAGATCTGAGAGAAAATGTACCGATCTGACAAACCAAGTTACCAAACTTCACAATTCAAGAAAAAAACTCTCAACAGTACTTCTAAAGACGGTTCCTAAAAACCATGCTTGTTCTCTTGCCTATGGGGAGATAAATGAGAGGGAATATTCTTGAGCTTACCAGTCATCATGCTGATGGAAACCATGGCAAAGTTTTTGGTTTTTTTTTCTTTCCTTTGGGAAAAAATTATTTGAAGTTTTGCAAAAAGAGTAGAATTTCATACCTTGTGACTACTCATTTTTCCCTATACAATCCAAAAATTATGTTTCACATGTTATTATGTATTAGTGGAAGCTATTAAATTTACATGTCATGCTTAAAAAGCAATTATCAAGGGCACAGCATTTCAGATCTTAATGATTTGAATACCTATGATTATACATACACTCCATAGTAAAATAATGACTACTGAAACAACACATTCTCAGGGTGGACTGAGTAGGAATGCAAATACTTTTCCTATTCCAAAGTAATAAGATTTAATTCCACTGAGAGAAAGTAACTGCTACGATGTGCAGACTTGTTTTAGCTGAGAACCCAGCAACTTAGAAAGGGTTTTGGAGAGTATTTTCCAGTAGGCCTCATTGACTAGCAGCTTCTGAAAGAAATAAACCAAAGGTGCTTCTAAACATACTGCATATTTTCAGGTTTAAAACTGGGGAGAGCAGACTGGTGCATAAACAGTCATTGTTATGGGAAAGGTGCAAAACTGTGTTTCTCTAGCATGAATATTTTAGTTGTTTGCAATGACCATGTGCAAATTCACATAGTAATGTTTGTCTCAAAGGATTTGTTAGAAGTCACTTATTTTTTTTCTGTTGGTACACACTGAAACAAACCATCTGCCATGGAATATGATACGTAGAACTAAAGAGAGCAAATCAGGTTTTAGAAGGAACACGTATCATAAGGGATTTGAGCCGAAGAAATGTAACCTTTAAAATTGCTGTTGCATGTGGTTTGGAGGAAAATACCAAACTAGAAGCACCAACATGGCCTCTCACTTTGTTTAGTAATACACTGTTCTATATGACAGTTCTGCTTTTTGATACATTTTCAGTGAAACAGAAAGCTCATATGGGTGCCCTTTGAGTGTGGCATATCATACAGTTCTGATAAAACGCTTGCTTCTTGCTTGGGAGCAAAAGATATGCAGAACTCAAAACTATAAGAAGCGTTAGAAATACTTTGTGTCTGTGTATTTTCTATTTATGAGTTGCCTCCAGAAGAAAATAACACTTAGAGGATATTTTTGGTATCAGTTCTCATTTTCTAGGTAAGGCCACATTAATTTTTAATATATAGTAGCATTATCAACATCAAATAAAACAAATAATTTTTTGTGACATACTTAAAAATAAGTATGACCTTTCATCTGAAGCTATTCTACAAGTTTAAAAATACATATTAATTAGTTTCTAAGTGCCCTGAGTCTTAGGGTCTCTCCAGATGTATAAACTGATTTAATTTCAAATGTCTGTATCTAATATCAGTCAGTTGCTAAAAGCAGCAGGTACATAATTTTTTCACCTCTTATTTAGTAATATAAGTAGAATTTTGTGGTGTTCATGTCTGAAAATTTTTATTATCAAAACATATTGACACAGTAAAACATGACAACTTAGACTTTTGAAATTTGTAGTCGTATTTCTAAGTCTAAGGCCATGTTTTTAATCTTTTAACTTTAGAAATGTGCAGTAGGTGTTAATAGTTGCTCATAATCTTGATGTGTGGTTCGTATATCTGGCTTGTAGACAGTACTGCTTCTCCTAATATTAAATGCATAAATTCCAGAAGTTATATAGGAGACATTTCTGTATGCACTTCAAGGAGCTGCTTTTCAGCATACAAGGCTAACAGGCACATGGATATTATGGAGGAAATGCAGTCTAGACATTAATAAGTGAAGCAGTCATTATTAGTACATGCTTCTTTTTTCTGCCATTAAAATATGCAGGGTGCTACAAGGATCAACTTTTGCAATGCCAAGTATTTAAACTGAATAACTACCTTCCAGAATTTTAGCAAAAAGGACTTAAAATTAAGTTTCCCTATGTTTGCACAGGATAACTTTAAGCTGTTATTTAAAAAAGTCTCTGTTGTAAGAAAGTGCATTATGTTGAATTGATCGATCTAAATATTGCTTTCTGTAGTTGGCCTCCTAGCAGTGCTGGTAGCCTGAGCGCTAATTGTGTGCAAGTGTTGAACCCAAGCCAGTTCTGCTTGCAGTCTCATTAGCATATTCATAAGTCACAGCTTCACGCAGGTGCCAGAAAGCTGCAAAATGTTTTGTGACTATTCACTGCCACAATAGCAGAAATACTGAATTACTCATAAAAATTATTATATGCTATAAGATAAACTGCTTAATATTGTAAAGTAGATTCAAAAACTCTCGAGCAATCACTCCATGAAGAAATGAAACAAGATTTTTTTTCCTTTTTTTTCCCTTTTTCCTGCCTTTCCTTCTTTCTCTCCCATCCCCCTTCCCCACCCCTCCCCTTTGCCCTACAGAGTGGAAAATTCAGATCAGGCAGATTAAAAAGAATGTTTCTTGCTTCATCCCCTTTTGAAAACCGGCTCTGGTTTTCTTAATAGAGGCCAAGGAAGATAGTGTGATAATTACTAGATTAGACATCTACAGATTCTGCTGCATGAGTGATAAACCAGAATAATGGAACTAAGCTTCTTCTAAATGAATTGGAGCAATCCAGACCCTCACTAATTCAAATAAATTCAAAATAAAAGCACACTCTCAACATGGTGCTGCCAATAGTGGTAGCACGATAAAAGGATTGTCTGGATCAGTGTATCTCTTCACTGCAGGTCACTTTTGGCCCTTTCATCAGTAAAATTTTGTCTTTTTGTAATGCAAAGACAATTAATTCAATTGAAATTATATTTCAAAACCTTGGTCAAGCAAATTATTTTAAAGGATTTTCCAAAATTGTTAAACGCAGATAGCAAGGCCCCAGTTTATCGTTTGAGCAAAAGCAGTCTGCTTTTGCAAATAAAATTGCCCCACTGGTAACAGCAAACAATTCTTAATTTAGTTCATTTTACCATTGATCTTACAAAGAATGTTTAATCATTTCTATGCTGTGTTTTAGATTAGAACACATATTTTATTTCATCTTAATGGATCCTTTAAAATCATCCTTCCTCTAGACACAGATTAGCAGGACCTCAGTGACCTGCACTTTAATAAAACTTAGTACACAATGATCCACAATCAAAGCACACACTCAGATATTTTTTTAGGCAAAGGAGCTACATTAATTACACCACTACGTTTAAAACACATGCACAATTCATCAGGATTTTGGAATATATAATAATTATTATCCTGCCATGGAGGGACAGATTTAAAATTGTGAAATACTCATTTCTTTTTACAATTTCCTACATATCCTTTACAAAGATGTATATTTCATGTTTTATGGGGAGGAATATTTATGTGAAAGCTATGAAAATCCATCTACACGCAAAATATAAAAAATAACGCAATTACAAAGTATGTGCAGAAGCACCTGTATTTTGATGCTACACCCTGCAGTCATACCTACATATTGCATAAAGTGTTTGAGCTTTTTATTCAATGTGTGAGGAGAATTTGACATTGACTACACTGGATATTTCCTAGATATTTCTAGCATTTCAGCTAGAAAAGCCTTGGAGGCCTAGGGACCCACACTCATTCCCATCACTAAGCTGGAAGTTGACAGTCAAGAGACAAAATGTGTCTCTGCTTTAGCCCTGCACTTCTCCTGCTGTGAGACAAGGAGGGAGCCCTGAGCATAAAGAGCCCCAGGGAGATGGCTGTGAGATGCCGAAACAATTCACCCAGCACAGTCCACTCCTTGATGAGATTTGTGTGTCCTTAGAAAGAAGGGCATCAGGAAGCAGGTTGCAGACTGCATTATAAACTATTTCTGGTTCCTTGTGTGTGCACCACAGCCCCTTTACCCCTCAGACTCACAAGCTAGTAGAGTTGTGTCCAGAAAACTCTCCCTGCAGGTGACTTTTAAAAGTCTGAATTCCTTAGACAGGTGAAGGAAACATATGGGTTTGTTTTGTTTGATTTTGTTTTCTCTTTCCGAGTTCTTAATTCTGAGCATCAGGCTACTTACTCTATTAAGAGGAGTCTCTATTTTTGAAGAAAGTGTAGGTCATACCAGATGCTGAGTGCTGTTTGGACAGGTTTGGGTTGCTCAGTCCTGCCAAAAAGGAAGATCCTCTGCACTGTTATCAAGGCACAAACAAGCAGTAGCTGGGGTATTTGGCTATGATGGGCCATAGACAGATACAGGTTTGCAAGGCCTGTGCATTGGCCTGAGTCACCCTGAAGCCAGGTAGGTTCATCAGTGCATCACCCTGCCTGAGCTACTGCATAGCTCTGCAGGGGCCTTCTGAAAAGGAAGGAATGTTAGGTGTGCTGGCACACAGTGTCATAATAGCAGACATACAGCTGCTATTATAATTATATAAAATTATGGGCAGGGTATGTTTACATTTGCTAATGCCAAATGTAAATATATTCATGCTCCAGTACTGGGCATAGCCACTGGCTCCAACAAAAATCTTGCCCATTTGAACTGTGTGAAGTCTCAGAGTGCAAGAAGCAGCCAGACCATTATGCCTTAAGCAGACATGATGTCCTAATTTCCATCTCTTGAACTTTCTTCATTGATATTCATAGTGGTTGAAATTTAATTCAACGCAAAACAATTTTTTGTGTGTGTGTTCCAGTTATGACTAGTGCTGGAATACAACTGTTGTCCTTACACTGCAGAGACGCTTTGAAACAATGAAACTTTTTTCTCAGTTTTGCTAGCACAAACTGATTTAGTGGGTGTTGTCTCAACAAATTGGAACATGAGCTTGAGTATACTGAGCCTTGAGAAAAAAATGATAGCAAGTTTTTCTCTCCAAGGAGAATGTCTGGTTAAAGTAAAATACCCTCACCATATCCTAGGGAGTACTATGACTGTGGTTGTTCCCTTTATAGCTAATGGAAAGGAACAGGCACCTCTAGAGAGTCATTAATCTCATCATAAGATAGAACAGATGAATATCCCTGGAGGAGTCTATTTTTCTCCATTAACTATAAAGGGATCTTAAAATGCCTGGCTCGGATTTTAGATGTCTAACTTTCAGATGTTAAATTACAACCGATTAAGTCAATCACATGTTGTCCGTTAGCAGAATGTATTAATTCCCTCCACAACCAGTCAACTCAGTCAGCATCCACAAAGAAAAGCCTGGAAAGAGAAGGTCATTCCTGGATCTTCCCTGAACCTCCTCACACATTTGCAGTAATTTTCATCCACAACATACAAGCAGGGAATAACGCATATTCTCAGGAACACTTGACTTCAACTCTTACTTCTAACAGGCTTCCCTTTATTTCCAATTTTGGGACACTAAGTGAATTACGAGTAAGGAAAGTGTCAGACAGGGTATTATCTGTTACTGCATCTAGTGTCTACCATCTAGACAGCATTACACATGTTAAAAAGTATTTTGCACCTGTTTTGCACACCATTAAAAACACTAGATATAATTTTCTGTTGTATGCCAACATCAGTGTTACCACTAGGAACACTACACTTCTGGCAGCTGGCTATCTGTGTTGTGGTGCATCTGTTTTCTACCTGAGAGGTACAGGTAGAAGTCTGTTGCTGTGTCACTTGCAGCAATTCACCACAATTTTGTTGTTACATTCATAAGATTTCCATTTTCATAAATTGCCTATAATCAAATGTTCTATGAGCTTTCATACAAAAATATTCTTTAAACTTAAAAAAAACCCCACAATTACTGTGCCAATACAAGCTGTTTCAAATGCAAACTTAGCTGTAGAAACGTGGCAACCTCTTAGATGTTACCTTTCACCAGTATTTGTACACTATGTACCAGGGAATATATATTTCTATTTATAGAAAGCTTCACTCTTCATGGCAATGTATTATTTTTCTTCATATCATGTTTATTATGAAGCAAACAAATAAACAAGTTCTGTTCTTCCTTATTGTGAGGATTACTCTTTACATGACTACACAGGCTGCCACAGAGGTCAGCTCTGAATCCCAGACTATGCAGAAACCAGATGGAAAATAACTGCACATGACAGCATAAGAAAATGCATATTTTCAAGAGCAGTATTTTCATTGTAACTGCTGAAAACTGAACTACCAAATCACAGCTTTTGTCCTAAAACTAAAACTTCTGAAGTCTTAGAATGTCCGAAAACTTATTTCTCCATTACTAAGCATTAAACTACTCTTTTTTTTCTCTGTTTTTTGTTTGCTTGTACAGACACACAAATGCATGTGCACAGTGTCTGTCTATCTAGCCGTCTGTCTACCTATGTACCTATACATGTATGTATATATATAGTAGCCTCTTTAGTTCCAACTGTGAAATTACAGGTCATTTAATGTGAAAATGGCACAGAGAAACTCTAAAGTTACCCATCTGAATTCCTCATCATCAGTAGGGATTTTCTGTCACAATTGTGTGGTAGGATATAAAAGTCTGCTCAAGGCTAGGGAAAGAAAAGAAAGTCTGCTCCCTGAACACCATGAAAAATTGCACAATATTGTAACACCTGGCTGCATAAGGTAAGACTGCACCTGGGTAATACTTGCTAACGTGACTGGAACATACGCAGGAAGATACAAAGACCCATAGACCTCAAGAGCACTACAGGAGAAGCAGAATGAAGAGCTTCTGAAAAATGTCATCAATGTATTATGTATAAAATAGATCTCTACTCCACTTCAGTGTCAGCCATGCATGACTTTTTGTTCCTTTGCTGTCTTTACTTAGCATAGGCAAGGAAAGTATATTTCCATTTCTCTGAAAAACAACAGCTTTTTAAGTCATATCTTAGAGAACTTCTGAAAAAATATAAAACTAGACCAGAGAATTTTCAAGTTTATGAGTAAAAATTTCCTGGGACAACATAATTTGGAAAAGCTGCATGTACCTTGAGAAAAAGATATAGTCAGAAAGTACTCAGCTATTTTGCATGAATTTTTGGCTGGCAGTCTTCATAATAAATATAACAGGAGGCATCTGATGGGGAGAGCAATAATATAGTCTTAGCAATTTAGCTGGAACAGCTTAAGAAGATGCCACTACACTCCTCAGCTGGAAGGTACTGTCCTGACAACTGTGACCCCAAAATAAACCATGTGACTACTTCAAATCCATTTCAGTGCAAAGTCACAGGGTTTGCTTAAATCACTGCTGAACGTCATTTCAGATTATGAGTTTTTGGTTTATGTATTAGCTGATAAGACAGTCTTTATAATGCAGAATTACCTTTATAACAGTTAGATAGTGATTCATTTCTAAAGTTCTTTGTTGATTTTATCTAATTGAGGTATTACAGTGCAGACTTTCTCTTATCTGCAAATGTCTTCTGAAAATTGAGTACATTCCCTCTACAGTCAGCAGGGAGAGACAGGCTCACACTGGATTTGGCATGATTCATGCCAATTTTTTTAAACTTTTAGACATTTTTTAAACATTTTTTAAACATTTAAAAGTGTTTACCATTTGTGACCATTTTAAAAAGTAAAAATTTTATGCTTCAAAATGTTGGTGATACTTTCAATTTTGTTAAATAAGGAAAGCCAATAAAATGTTGTCTTAAGTACTGTAGAGCTTTTCTTCAGCCATTCACTATGACCATATTGTATAGGAATAAAACATATGACACTGTGAAACTATGATGTTCTTTGTGCTAAGAATTCCTGATGCTGTACGAAACTTTCTGATCCAATAGAATCACCTCATTAGAGACACAATACATAAATGAAAGGGTGAAGTTCTTTATTGATGTGAACTAAGTCACAATAAGTATTCATAAAGTTGTTCTGGCTATAAAGATCTGTATCCCTCTCATGATGTCTGTCCATTTTGTAAATTAGTAAAAATGACTAAGCAGACCATTGTTGTGTCACATATGATGGTGGTTTTATGTTTTTATCAGAATTATATACTCTAGTGAGTACAGGTTCATTCAGACTGATGGTACCTCTTGTGCGGAGCTCTGCAGAAGCAGCAGAAGCTGACCTGCAGGGCTGTTTGCCATTTGTGTTGAGTATTAAATCAAAATTTCTTTGAAATGCTGTCACACATACAGAAAAAAAAAAAAAAAGTGGCTTTGTAATATATGTTTTCTACATCTTGGAGCAGAGAATATTATGAAAACTATCCAAGGTAGGTATTTCTGTGGGTGCATATGCACAAGTGTGCAGTCTGTCTGTCTGACAGGCTAGCTGTGTTTTTTTGTAATGCTTTCAACAACTAGGTCAATATTACTGGGATAAATACATACATAAAACAACAACAACATAACAGAACATTTTCTTTTCTTTTAAGGATTGACTAGACCAATGTGCTGTGAGCACGTTAAGCCATCACAGGTTGCCGCACTGAAACGATACTTCTCTAGGATCATTTAAAACAACTGTGATCCATCATACTTCTACTTCATGAAAAGAACACTGCTATTGGCACTTTTTGGCCTCAAGAGCTGCCTAAAGATCTGTCAACACTTCTGCTAAGTTACCTGACAAAATGGGTTTTGAGTAGCTTTGTTCTGTTTTGAAACAGAACTGGTACACGTGCAAGCTGTTTAGCTGCCCCTGCTTTTTGAAACTGCTGAACTGACACCTGAAAAGGCAGGTGATGAGACAGGAGATGAGCAACCTGCACAATAAAAATGTAATAGCTTGTAAATGGTGAAAGAAGGAAAGAGGAGGTTGAAAGAGAAGGAAGAAGGCAGATAACCTTAGCTTTCAAACAGACATTTTGCCTTTCTAAAATTACCCTGTCTACTTCCAGACAAGAGGAAAAACATTTACTATTTTCAGAATGCTGGGTTTGATCTTAAAATCATAGAAATAAATTTAATATAGAAATAATTCTATGTCACAACAATTAAAAAATGTATAAAAAAATCCTACCATTACTGTCTGAGATGCATTTACAGTGTCCATTACTATTACTATCTCAGAAAATCAGGCCATTTCCTTGAATACTTAAATATGGCTCAATGGTGCCTACTCTTAGGCAACCAGGTTTAAAAAATATATTCTTTTTGGTTATCATGAGCAGAGATGTGATGCATTCTGGAAGGTTATAGAGTGAAAAAAAAAAAATCATTTTGCAGAGAAACAATTTTTAAAATTACAAACGTAATTTATAAAAAAAGCAAATTGAATACATCTGCATTAACATATCTGCAATACATTTAACTTGTATAGCTATCACAGTCAAACATAAACCCCATATTCCTGTGTGGGAAGTCCAAATAGAAATGCAGGTGAATGCATGGCATACTTTACTAATTTGTGTGGGATGCTCGGGTGTTAGGAAACCTGGATAATATCTGTGACTCTTACAATTGCTGCTCCAAGGTACTAACAGCAAGGCTAAAGTAAAGCTCCCTGGTAAGTCTTTTGCTGTCAATGGCAACATATTGTAAGTTACATAAACACTCAAGGAAAACTGAGTAGAACTGCGAAATTTTGGTACAAAACTTTTCTAGAACCTACTGAGTTAATTTCAAGCAAATACTGTTCAATAACAGGGGATCTTTCAACAACTATCAGGTATGTTGTCCCAGGATTTTATACATTCAGGTACATAAGTGTGTAAACACATTTATGTACTTATGTTCAAAAATGAATGTAATTAAATGTGCCCTGTAGACAAAAAAAAAAAAATTGCACATACAATTCAGAAACAGGAAAGCATTATATAGCTAAAATGGACTTTGCAATATGTCAAGACAACAATAAAAAAAAGTATCTCCACAACACACAAAAGAAAAACAATAAAGATGTAAGAAACAAAATAAATGGTGAAATCGAGAAATAGAAACAGAGAAAAGATGAATGAGTTAAAAGGAAGGTACAAGATACCATTTCCACCATATCAGGAAAAAATCACTTATGCTAATGCAGATTATACCAAATTCATGCATTGACAGGCAACATTTGGATAGGAATTTAGGAAGGAACCAAAAGAAACTTCTCCGACTATAGAAAGATACGTAAACAAATAACATTTAGCTATACACAGCTAGATATAACATAGTACCCACATCTTGATAAAACATCTTAAGACAAATGAAGGACCCAATAAATAATAAGGGTCTGTTCTCCCTTTGCTCTGAATGTGGCTCTCCCAGTGCGATCAATGAGAAATATATTTAGGATCAGAGTAACAAAACACTCTGATTACAGGAAACTTGTGCATCTTTAACAGATGCATGTTTTCTCTTTCCACAAAATCACTTATAGCACTGAAGAATTAAAATGCTATGTTTTCACTGGAGCAAAAAGGTAAATGATTTCATCGGTTTAATTTTGGGTAACTTGGAATGATTTCATTTCACAACACATATTATAATGCCTTATTATACGGGAAAAATAGAGCCATAGATCCAATTGTCTTGTTTGCGGAGGGCATTTGTATGGATGCATGCAGTTCTAGAGTTTTTAAGCCACGTTCAAATCTAGGAAGAGGCTTTGAAAGTTTCACTGTTGGTATTATCTTTCAGAGAAAACCACAGACTGTCTATGAATCTCAAGAAGCTATGCATAATATATTACAAATCAGGTCTTATGACTGCAGTCAGAGCTATAAAACACAAAGGTGAACTGAACCTGCCTGATAAAATTAATATTTTAGAACCCTATATTGGAAATGAATAATCCTAGGTGCACAGGTCCAAATAAGTGATCCAGAAAGTTCTCATTTCAGCAGCTATCTAGTCTAAAAAGAACTTGCTTTTCACAATGTGTCCTGTTTATTTAGACTGGTAAATCAATAGGTGTCAATACTGCATATAGGCTATTGAATTCTAGATAGGCCCATAGGAATTGTCTTGTTAGCTGTGAAACAAAAATCAAAATCAGGAAAAAGCATGCATCATTTTCATCAAAACTCATAAATTATGATATCTAGCAAGTAACATACTTCATAACTATTTCCTCTTTTCTGCGTTGGTATTTAATCCAGTGAGTAATACACCATGGGTAACTACAAGACTGCAAACTCTGGACTAGAAACCTGGCTTTTTTACCACAGCCTCGAATGCTTCAGAGTTATGTTTCGTCTTGATTAATCTCCATGTGACTCTATCAGTTTTTCACTTTCTTATGCAGTGATTCACATGTAGAGAAATGGAAAACTTTCCTGTTCAGACTATAAAATAAGATCTTGAATTCCAGTAACCTGAAATCAGCAATAAGTCCAGGTTTACCTTTTCTGAGGTAAAATCTCTAAATAAACAAAGAAACAAACAAAAAAACGTAGGTATGGTATGTATCTTCATATGCATTTTGTACCATATTTTGAAAAGAGTGAATCATGCTTAGTTAATTTTCTCACCAGAGGAAAGTCTCCCACGAATGGATAGAGGTATTAAATGTGCTGGTATGAGTCAAATATCAGATTTCAGAGACAGGACTTCAGGTTTAGGTTAGCAGTTTGTATGTTAACTTCATCCCTTCTAACCACCTCTAAAGTCTAGACAACAAACTTCCAGGTAGAGAGATGCTTTGCTAGATACACTACATTACCTCAGTACCAGAAAAACTCCAATACATGATGAAGTTTGATATGCTCCTTATATTACAGAGAGTATTGCCAACTAGTGTCTCAAATTTCTGCATACAGCTATTCTGTTCATGTAAATCAGCTATTCAAATAAGCATTTTGTATATTTGCATTAAAAAAAAAATAAATAAACCAACCAAGTTTTGTACCCTCAGATCAATGCACATTAAATATAATTATGTGGAAACTCAATTGCCCATACCAGCAGCAAATTTAGAAAACATCTTTGTATGCTGAATGTTGAAGTAAGGTCTCAGTTAGGTAACCATAGCAAGTTAAATAACCACATAGTTGTGTAACCACAGTGTTCATAAAGAGGAAAATATTTCAGAAATACATTTGAAACCTAGTGACAAACATTAATAATCAGAGACTCCACTAATAAGAAATCAAACATGAAAGCCTGTTGTAAAAGCAGGTTACCTTTTTGACAGTTTTCAAGTGTTTTACATTTTGAAAATATTGCTAACTTAAAATACAATAAATTCTATCTGAAATTTGCTTCATGTTTATCTTTGAAAACTTATTTCCTGTGATACATGCAAAAAAGATGAAAAGATGATTATTTAAACATAGTTTTGCTTCTAGACCACTACAAGCTAATAGCTTCAGTCTTTGTAGAATTATGTCATATAGATATCAGCTAGATACCGTATAATCCATCGTATTCCAATAGCATATGACATGCTACTGGCTGTGGTTTTACTTTTCCTTTCAGAAAAGACTCACTGTCAACTGCTTTAACTTGGGTCCATAATATGCTTTAAAAATTTTATTTTACACCTCATCTTTGCTCAGTGTTAGCGAAGTCCTAGTTCATGATGAAGTGTAATCACATTCTAAATTGTGGTCCATATTATTATTTTTCCACATGGTTATTCTACATTTATAACTTAATTTCTCTGTCCTAAATTTCAGAAATGGCACTGTGTTTATACTTGCTTTTCCTTCCTTGAAGAGTGATCTGCAATTTTCATTTAGTGGCATCCTACATGCGACACATCATCTTATCCAAGAAAAGTTTATTGTCATGTATAATATAGATGCTTACAGTAAGGAAGTGAATGTTATAGTACAAAACTCATAGAATACAGATACTGTAAATTCTCATTTATTTATCCTCTGAAAACTTCAAAAATAGCTTCAAAAGTTTTCTAGGTATCTAATAACATTTATGCAGATGGTGGTATTTCTTTGTTTGCTTTGTTTTGTTTTTTTCCTTGTAAGTATCACCAAAAAATTGAATATTTATACATTAATTTATTCATATTTATCCATGGGCTAAGGTTTTACCTAAAAAGTGCATAGTTGTATATGGCAATCATTTTAGAATGCATATGCTAATGAAATTCGAATAAATAAAAAGAGTACTCAGCTAGGACAGTTTTCACAATATAAATAAAAAAATAAAATCTTGTCAACAGAATAATGCAGTCATTAGTAAGCATTATAAAATTAAAAGTGTGTAATATTAATTATGTGTAAATAACAAACATCTTTAAAATTCACAGTTATGTGATGCAAAATATGCATGCATTTAACATCACTTTGATGAGACTGGTATGAATTGTAGATAAAATACAGAGAAAACAGACAAAAAGCATACTCTTCATACTGCCCAAGTGATTCAAAAGGTGATTTATTGACCAACAATATTAATTAGTTTGAGCATCTGCTTCTGTAGTCTGTAGTATACTTTGCACATATAAAATACCTTTACAGTCTTGCTAGTCATTATTGTTTTCTCTGATGTTATAACATTCTATCTCTACCATTTAAGGATCTCATTCTTTTTTCATTGAAGTGATGGGGGTCTTCAGACTAAGTGTAATGTATTCTATAATAGTTCAATAAATATAAAGACAGGTTTGGTTTGGGAATCAGTTAAGATCTGTACATAATATACACATAATCTGTACATATGATAATATACTTACTGTAAATTTGGAAAATATACCTGATAGTATATCTACTGTAAACATTGGAAAGACAGCTATTAACTTCCATGGCTTTTGATCTAGCATTTTACGTATATGGTATCAGAAAGCATACTAAATTCAGATGTTCCAAATTCTGATATTTCTCATACCTGAAAAGTTCTTTGCATATACCCCCATGCTCTGCATAGTGGAACAGGCTCATATTACACTTTTGCCTGTATTATATACATGCAATAATTATTATGCATGGTCTCGAGAAGAGCGACAGTGAAATTTAGTATTTGTTACTTTGACAATAAAGAGGTACACTCCTCATTGTCAACAGCAAAAGCCCACTCTCACACATCTAGCACATCTGTTTAATTACAGAGGGTAAATGATGTGAATGTAACCTGTCAATAAATATCAGAAGATATTTGTACCTGAACCATAAAAATGTACTTTCTCCTAGTTATGTTCTGTCACCTATCTAATATATTAAAGAGAAGAGATTATACATAGCAAAATCAGATGAAGAAACAAAATTTGAGCTCATCTGTTAAGCCTTTTTTTATTCTTGGAAGTGCCATGTGGAACTTTTGACCCTTACATTTCAAAGTGGTGCACAAATTCTCGTTTCCTGACATTAAAGAAAAGGTTCTAGCAAAACCTTCACAAATGTCTTTGAAAAATCAACATGTTCGTGATGTTAACACTTAGGGTGTTTCTTAATGAAACACCCTTTCTGATTTTAATGAAATTTATTTGTGTATTGTGTCGGTGCTTTGGAAAAGAAAAAGTAAAAAAGAAAAAAAAACAAACAAAAAAAAAACCCACTTTTGACATCGTTATGGAACCTCATTCCCTGAGAAATTAGGGAGAAACCATTATTTAAACATGTGGTCTTTCTGTTGAAACAGGGCATTAGACAATTCCATATCACTAGATTTTGTCTGCAGTCATTTGAAGCTGGCAAAGATGCTCCTCAGTCCTGGCTCTGCAATAGGTTGACCAATGTAGCAGGTAAAGCTACTTGCTGTGGAAGCCAATTACAAGTAATTTCTGCAGTGGTAAATTGCAAGAAGGTCACGTTGACATCTTTTCTCCTACACACGATTGAGACAAATACTTTTTAGATTTGTTAAGATCTGATCTCTTCCATATTTAAGAGTTATGGTTCTGCAAGGAAAGAGAAAGACAGGTGTCCTCAACAGACCACTTTGTTTTCCTCAAATTCATAATAATGTGAGAGCCTCAGGCACTTTACGGCTTCTCTCTACTCTTTGTTCTCGTTTTAACTACAAATATAAGAGCATGAATGCACTTCTGTATAAATATTTCTCACTGAGCTTATGATGTATTTCTGACTTATTTTAACAGTGCCACTAAGCCATTTATGCTGAATACATGATAACTACTTTTTTTTTAACAAATACAATGTATGTATTTTTAGATAAACTCTACTTTTTCCTGCTTTTTTTTTCTGAGTTGTGAAATTTCATCACATAGTCCTAAAATCTTTGGTGTGACTGGGTTGCATTAGGGACGTTTGTTTCCTATGAATAAGGCAGTCACCCAAAATCAAGTATTAAAAATGCATTCATAAGGTACCACATTGTTCATATCTATGTGTTTTTATTTTCTTCATCAAACACCACCTGTATATGTCCAAATAGACTAAGATGTTATTTTTGCTAGGTAACTCGCTGTCCTCTGCCTTCTTTAATCATGACCCAAACTCTAATACCTTGTCATGGTCTAGGCTGAATCAGCTACTGGGGACATTGGGCACCCCAGATGGGACCGACAGATGCTCCCCCCTACCCCTCTTCAAGGAGAGAGGCAGAGGAGGGAAAAAGAGACATATGAGTTTAGAAGGAACTAAACTACTTTAATGAAATATTAATAATAAAATAAAAGGCAATAATGAAATATATACAAAACCATATCAAGCTCCCAAGATGACAATCACGTCACCAGCTGGCATTGGGGCAGTCCCAGAGTGGACTCAGTGACAGATGGGAACTGGATTCTGGATCTGCGTTCAGGCTCAGGATCACAGGCAGATGAACAGAGTCCTCCTCTGACACTGGCCATTGAAGAAAAGACACCTGACCCTTTGATCCCTCAGCTTTCATACTGAGCATGAGGCAGATGGGATGGAATACTCTGTTGGTCAGTTTTGGGTCACCTGTCCTGTCCGCTTCTCCCTGCAGGTGCAAATCCTCTACACTTTTCCACTTCTGACCCTCCAACGGGGCAAGTAACAAAGTTAGTTGGCCTTTGGTGTTACAGCAATAAGTACAAGCAAGATCCTCTGTGCATACCATGCCTGGGCATCAGCTATAAACATTGGTCTTCTTACTCTGAGAGCGCGAACATTGTCTGCACAATATGCTGTTAATTTCAGTAGTTAGAAGAGGCCCAGCTAAGAAGCAAAGTTACTGAACAAAATTGGTTCTGTTTTACCTCAAACCAGGACATACCTTTATAATATAAGTACACTTATTTTCTTGGGAAGAAGAGATTCTAGATAAGGACTTGTGCTGCAGGACCCCTCATATTTCTGCAAGCGGATGAAAACCTATGGAAGTGTCCTCATGTTAAGAATCCAGGTAAAGAAAGAGATAAAATAGCTTTTGCCATATATCTGTTGAGTTAGGTCTTTCAGGCTGGGATACATCTTTCAAATTACGCAAATGCAGGTGTTACCATGTAGATGGCTACAGATTAAATAGGTGCCTAATATTACCCAGCCAACACACATCTAGGTGTGCTTTCGCTACCCACCAGCAGACATCCATCATCACTGGAAGTGCTCTAGCATACCGGAGGCACCTGCAGAGCTGACAGACAGGTCGTGGGACTTGCTGGGGGCCCAGTAGACTATCATAGGGCATTTCAGACCTGCCTATATGTAGACAGCTGAATGCTTCTGCCTCTTAATCAAGAAAGAGAGGCTGTTTTTTTCCACATCATGAAGGTAGTCACGCTTTGACTGGAAGACATTTTTTCTTTCTCTTGGCCCAACATGTTATGCAATACAGAACACAATATGTCCATCTTAATATTGTTAAGCTGATTAGGGTTTGAAAATAAAATAAACTAATAGGAACTAAGGAGAAAAATATAATAAAGAAAACACAAAGAGAATATAAGGAACAGAAGATCTTAAAGGGGGAATAAGAAAGGAAGTAAAGCCTCAGGTGAAAGTTGTATAATTACTGAAAATTAATTGGTCAAGACTGTCACTGAAGAGAATTATTTTTGTATAGGTCCCCAGTCAGTGAGAATCAATTGTTGGTCACTTATTTATATATCTGAATTCTCAAGATTTTTAAAAGTGGAAAGTAAGTCACTCCATTTCTGAACCCTTTATAATGGTTAATTTTATCAGTGTTTTCCTCAAAATTTGACTTTTCTGAGGAACGCTGAAGTGGTTCTCTTGAGGGCACTATTTCAGCTTATTTATTCTATTTTACTATACCTTCCCAGTTTTACATGTGTCTATTCACCAAATTTAAATTGTGTTTGTGTATCAACTCCATTATATTAGTAAAAATCAATACACTAAGACTCAATGAAAACCCGTACAAGCTTAGAGGGAGACTGAAGAGAAGCAGAAAAGCCGTAAAAAAAAAAAAAAAAAAAAAAAAAAAAAAAAAAAAAAACAAAAAAAAAACCCAAACAAAAACAAAAACAAAAAAACCCATACAAATAATAACTATTTTATTTGACAAATTTTGGTTTCACTCCTCACTGGGCCTATCTTGCTTTTTACCACATATCTATTTCTCTACCTGAGTGAACAGAATATCCCAGGTTTGTGGAAAAAACAAAAACAAACATGGAATTTCATGGCCCTTTCCTTCTAATAACCAAATCACAGAATCACAGAATCACAGAATAGTCAGGGTTGGAAGGGACCTCTGGAGATCATCCAGTCCAACCCCCCCGCCAGCTGAACATCTCTCACACTGAATCAAAGTTTCTCTGTTTTTCTATGTTAGAAATTAGGCTTAATGATAAGTTTTGTAAAAGCATTAAAAGTTAGAAATAGCAGAGTATCATCAGTGTCCAGGAAGGTGATCAGATGCTAAAAGCTAGAAGTTTCATTTTGATGGTATATCTAAAATATGAATTAAAAAATTCATGGGAGAATATGAAACCAAACCCTAGAAAAAAAAAACAGCTAAGCATAGCAAGGACTCATGAAGTTATAAAATCATTCTGAAAGTGAATAAGATAAAGTCCTTAGTAAATTCATTTCTATTTCTGGAACTTGGCATAATACTGAATGGAAAAAAATATACAAGCTTCAGCTAGCTGGAGAAACATTGTGTTATCAGCAGCTACCAATATTTATTCAACATGTTTCAACTTTCTCCTGTGAACAAAGTTAGTTAATTACATTTTACAAAGAGCATGGGCAGTAGAAGAGCAAATGATGGTGTCTGAAAAGATTTTAAGCTTCAGATGACACATTTACTGCAAGTATATAAACTCTGCAAGTCAATTGTGTCAAATTAAACCTATTCATCTGAAGTATTAGCAGATAATATTTGTGGAGTATTAAAAAAAGTTTCAACTTAGACAAATGCATGAAAAACAAGTCATCTGATAATAAATAACTTATACCAATTTTTCATGGTGTAAGTGTCCAGGCAACAGTAATGCTAGCAAAAATGTTCTGAGGTAAGTACTTTTGAGTATTATACTGAATACAAAATGAAATTATATTACAAATAGACTTGTTGATTTATCTATTAAGAAACAGTTAGTATGATGGTACTTAGACCGAACAAGACAACATCCTGACAACAGAAAATATGTCTGTAAACTTTTTCGGTCCAGTGTTTTGATGATTTGAAGCTCTGTGGCCAATAATGAGATCACAACATAGTAACTATTTGCTACATAGTGATAACCTAGCAAAAAACATATGGAGTGAAAAAAAACAACAAAATTTTCACAAAAAAACTTGTTTCATCAAATGATCTGAAAATAGATCTGCTTGTTGAAGTATGTGCATCTGAATTTTCTCATTACTAAAAAAAAAATGGAAAAAAAAACCTTCACTTTTGACCCAGAAGAAAAATATCTCAGTCCTTGAGAAAAAATTACTTGTAGGAGATTCTTTTTGTGTGGTAGAAAAATAATACATGAATGATTATTTAAGCATCCTCCCAACAGAGATAGTTTTTAACCAAAGAAATAAATTCGTTTAATTACTTATTAAATAATTAAAATATAATATAAACCAAAATGTAAAAAAAAATATTTTAATGTGTTGCAGTTTTCGGATAGAGATTTGATTTCTCTGAGAAAATGTCTGCATAGATTTTTCTGGAAATTAACATGTTTATAGAAATACCACCCATACTCAACTGTGAGGTTTCCACAGCTTTACCAACTTTTTACCAGAACATTTTGAAGAGGTATGTCTAGTAGCTAGCAAAGCCAGCATCTGCTCACTTCCACTCACAATCACAACCATAGATGCCCGTGTACTTTTTTAAAGCAATAATTTTATCAGAATTTTGGGTTCTGTTATTATTTGGTTAACTTCAATTCAGCTAGGTAATTGTGAAAAAATTTAGTGAACCAACACAGATGAACATAGGTAACTTACAAAAAATAATTATAAGCTAACTTAGTAGTAAATATTAGCCTAATACTTTCATTTATTCATTTTGCTAAGTTTTCAGTTGTCCAGCTATCAGGGACACGAGGAAAGTGCCAGAGGGACAGGACTACATTTTGCCTACTTTTATAACTTAACTCCTCATTAAAATACTGAGAAAGCTCACTTCCTTTTCTCGACAGTCTTTTCTGCTTAACAAAGAAATTATGATTGCCTGTATCAATCAAGAGTTCATGGCTGTGGGTTTTGGGGTGTTGGCTTTTTTTTTTTCTTTTTTGCTTATTTCCTCAGCGGTAAAGGCAGTCAAATAGAGCACTTGCCTTTAAAATAAGCCCTTGTAGATACAAGTTTTCAGTTGTACTGAAGGATTAAAAGCCATGTTCTGCCTGCATGACATTTATTGCAAGATCAAGGTATTAACTTGTAGATAAGTGTAGGAGAATGCACATGAGCATGCTGAGTCCCTGTGCTAAAAAATCCTGAAATGCTTTTTCACTGAGGATGTGAAACATATTTTATTTTTATTAAGATAATAAAAAGGATTAGTCACATTACAGATTAATTGCAAGCACAATTTATAATCCATTTCATAAAATGAGGCTCTCTGGTTAGCTGAATTCAGAAATCCACCTGAAAATGTAATCTTCCCTTACGTTTGTAGGTCTGTAAAATAAAAATTAATGTTCTTCTGTGTTAAAAATTTTGCTTAGCAGTGAGACATATGCCATGCTTTAGCCTGAAGAAAATATTTCTGGGACAAACATTTTGAATTAAAAATAAAAATACGGTTGTTTACTTCAGACAATAAAATTATGATTATTTTGTGGAAATTCTGAAAAGAATGTTAAATATTAGATATCTATATGGATGAACTTGTTCAAGCTCTAGCATCATCACCTTTTTCAAAAATATCTCACTGTTTCAAATAGGCAAACTGTGAAATAAAATAAATGTGTCCAATAAAGGTGAAATCCTGAAATCCTGCATTTGCTCTAACTTCGTTCTTTCATTTATTTATCACTAGACTGGTACCTTGAGAGAACTGGTTTAAATATTTAGAAGTATCAACGTGGATGTTTTTCCTGATATACCACCATTCTACCCCTTTCATGTCCATGAGGAAGTGCTAACATCTCTTCCAAGAGTTGATATGGCATATTAGAATATACCAGCCCATTGCATTGAGTAACGTCTAGTGAACAGTGATAAGGGAGTAGTAATGTCCAACAGATAAAGATAGGTAGACAGACAGACAGACACTGTTTCTGTAAACTTGCAGCTCTCTGGAATAAGTTTGCCACACTCTGTTCAAACTGCACTCTCTGTATATCCCTGGTGAATTAATGAGAATCATTCTTTTCCTCCTGTACAAATACCTTCTGGTTTCTTGTTCTACAAATCTTACTTATTTTGTAAAAGCTCTTCCAAAAACCTATTACCTTGCTTTCATTCTCAGACCCAAACATATAATCAAGCAAGAATTCACTAGATGAAATGGACTTTTTCTTTGTGAAAGCTAAACATTCCTTTTTCAAGATTTTTTAATTTTATTTTTTTAGTCTGTAGAAATATACTGATTATCTGTATGGGCATCAGTAGCTGCTTGTCTTCTGATCTCTGGTTACTGTGATTTAATAAGGCATGTTATAGACAGGAGGCATACATATTTTTACTTTTCGATATTTTTATTTTTAGTATTTTAAAATAATGCCTCATTAATGACTGCTCGTTAATATACTAATTAGTATTAAATTATTTGAGAACAATAATTTCTAATAATACATAGTTTTTCTAGTTGGAATGTTCATGATGCAAAAAAAATATTGTTAAGGTCTCTCTTTATCACCATTTCTTTATCTGATGAAATTTAGGAACTGATCCTGAGCCCATGGAATTAAATAAGATTTTTTTCCTACTTTCAGAAGTAGAAGGAGAAGTAGTAAGTCTCAGGAACATCATTCATAGGTGAGTTTACTTTGTTCAGACACCTTGGAAGTAAGATGAATAGGTAGTTGGGCCTGTGTTTTCCATCTTCTCCCTGAACATTTACATGGAAAAGGTAACTTCTTTGGGATTGTTTCATGACCCTACACACAGAAGTGTATGCTATATTTTGCCCATATTCCTCATCAGTCTGGTGGATCTGTCATATTTCATGATGATCAGGAATGAATAAACTAATGAATGAAGGAGAGAGATTTATGCCAGCTCATATTTCAATAGTTTCTTAAGAGGAGATCTTTCATTTACCTCTTTAGGAAAAGTCTACACTGTACAATCTGAAATGCCTCACAGTGTACAACTGAAATGCCTGTGAAAGGATTCAGAATAAACACAGAAGCTGGCTTTCAAGATCTGGGCATGAACTGGTTTAAGAACTTTACTGAAGCTTAGACAGACTTTTTTTTTTTTTTCTGTCTGAGATAGTTTCTGCACACTTTGAAAAGAAATATTATGAGAGTTTATCTCTCTAACTGTCTTATGTGTACCTTTAAATCTATGCCAAAACAGATAAACCAGAGTATAAAAATATTAAGAACAGTTATGTACGTTACAAACAGAAAAATATGTATTTGTATTGCACTGAAATATGCCAAATCCAGCTAATGAATGAAAAGGGTCTGGAAAAAAGCATAAAATAATTAAACTGAATACAGAAAATACATCAGCTTGAAAAATTATTTATTATAAACAATAATTCACTAGGGCTATAAGGTAATATTTTAATAAAAGGTAAAAGAGTTCCTGCAGTCAGAGAAAAACATAATACATTACACATCCTATACAGGTAATACTGAAGGTCAAAACCCAACTCTTTTAAACCTGAGTGCTTAATGTTTGACTTTTAGATGTATATTCGTATGTGGACCCTAATGTTCAAAAGAATTTAATCCCTACACATATATGTTCCAGTGAGAGTAAAAGAAGCTGACATTTCCAAAAGAAAAAAAAAAAAATCGTAATTACTTAATTAAACAGAAAAAGCTAAGCTTTTAAATAGCAAGACATACATTCAGCCAGGCTAATGTTAGGCACCTCTGCTTACTTAAAATCTCCCCACTAGTAAAATCAGCCTTTGGTAATACCTCTCTTACTCGCTATTGACCACAGAAATAGCTATAAGTCCTTAGTTTAGGTTCCTTTGATAGGTGTCATCATTTGTTTGATATGAACCCAGCCCAAGGGTTTAAAAAGATTAGCTAGAGCCTAAACTCTGTTTCACTTATACTAACCCCTCATGATGTATTTTAAAACTACATACACTTCTACTTCTAACATAAATATTTCTTGTTAGCTTGTATGTTTCATAAAGGAAGAATTTGAATATTTTTGAGATCTCACTCCTTTATTTTGGTTGTAGCACCAAGAATTTTGCTTTAATTAATGCTCTTTGTTTCTACATTTTTGTAAAATACATGCCTCAATAGGTTGAGAGACTGATAGTAGTACCTTTTTCAAAGCTTTCAAAGTAAAGCTCCTATTCTATGATCAGTTATAAGACACAAAAGAAGAAGGTACTTGAAATTCATATATAGTTTATGTTGTGTGAGGTAAAAAGAAAATTCCTGTGTGCAGTTTCCCTGCAAATAAAAGCTTAATTCGTGAGAAAGAACAGAAAAATAAGAAGTTGTGTAACTTTTGAAAAGATTAAGAAAAGTCTTGTGTAGGAATCTTAGAATCACAGTCATAGAGTAGAATGTTTTGGGTTGGAAGGTACCTTTAAAGACCACTGCTCCAACAGCCCTGCCATGGTCAGGGATGTCTTTCATGAAGTTTGCATGAGCCCATTCCTCAGGGTCTCTCTGGATGGCACCCATTCCTTCAAGAGTATGAACTGCACCACTTAGCTTGATGTCATCTGCAGACTTGCTGAGAGTGCATTCAAACCCACTGTCTATATCATTGCTGAAGACAGCAAATAGCTTCGGTCCCAGTATGGACCCTTGAGGGACACCACTTGTTACTGGTTTCCATGCGACTGACTGGTACTTCCCAGGGTTCTCATCTTTACTGTTTTAGAAATGAGTGCAATGTTTCCCATTTTCCAGTCACCAGGGACTATGCCTGACTGCCACAGCTTTTGAAATATGATGGAGAGTGGCTTGGCAATTAAACCAAGCCAATTCCCTCAGGACACTGGGGGGGTCTCATCAGAATCACATAGATTGTGTATATTCATATTCCTCAGGTGGTCTTGAACTGGACCTTCTCGTATGGGAGGTACTTTTTTGCCCCAGTCCCTGCCTTGAGGTTCAGGGACTTGAGACAGGAATCTTGAACCAACGGATATTAGTGTCAGTGTGTGCTTCTCATTCAAGTGCTTTAACATAGGTGTCAGTGACATTTCAGTTGTCCTAGAGCATGGTATCTGGTCTCCAGCTTTCTCTCCAGAAGGATATGAGGTTCTCCTAAGTCCTGTGTCACACCGGCTTCACTACACAGATTTCTCAGCTACCCTAAGGTATGTTAAGTGGTGCTAGGTACTTTAGGGTCCTAATTTACTTTTTTTATTCCACACTTCTGACATCAACATCAACATGATGATCTTAAAGGTCCCTTCCAACCTAGACAATTCTGTGATTCTATGACAAGATTTCTTCCCTGTATATAGTTATTCAGTTCCCAAAATAGGAAGAAGTAACTGGATTTCCGATGAACACACCCCCTTCTCTCCACTAACCAGAATATTCATTACTGTATTGGTTCCAATTCAAAACATGTATTTTAGATATTATATTAATACAATTCAACACTGGGAATTAACTAATAGCAGAATCTATTGGTCAAAGATTTGCCCACCATTACTGCATTACTTGCACTGAATACCTGGAATTTTTGAATGTGCAGTGAATACAGGACTATAGTATTAATATGGCCAAGCAGACAGAGTGTTAACTTTGATGACACCTCATTTATTTTCCATTAATGTAAAATACCATAAATAGGCATAATCAGTTCTACTATTAGAGAGTCTCACACTCTTTCATTTGAATGCCAATTTACAGAACTATACATCAAAGTAAAATCAGATTATCATATTTTATATGTGGGCGGCTGTGTGCTATACTAAAGACATGTTAACAACATTCTTACGTAAAGATCAATAGGAGGAAAGTGGTTATGGAAGAACTTAAATCCTGTTTCATGTGTCTGGCAATTTACAAAGTATTCATTTTTCATTTTTTTAACTTAAATATAATACGATTCATTTACCTTTCTCCATTCTATTATTAACCTCATTGCCGATTTTGAATTGAAATTCTGTATTTATTTGAGTTGATTTTCTGATTATACGGTACCAAAATACAGATGTGCAGAAGTGAGATTACTTTTGAATTAACCTTGTCTATGCATACAGTCTGAAAGTTCAGAGACAGCTCAAACTGAGTACAAAACAAAGATTCCCATTTTGTAAAGCAACTCTCAGGTTTTACATTAATGCATTATTATCATAATGTCTGTTGAACTGACATGGCAAAAGCCTTCCTTCATATTTTTGAAGACTTATCTACATGTTGCAATTGATTTTTGCATGTGAATATTTCAAAATACTGTGAAATTGCTAAAAATATAACACTCAATTTAAAAACCTGCACCAGATCTACCCAGTCATTTACAAATAGCTTGTTACACAAATTATATGATAGAATTCAAGCTTGAAACTTTACTGTGATAGATGGAGAAATGGTAGAAAAGTTAATGAACTGAAAATGTTCTACCATTCTGTAGAGCAACTCAATGAAAGTTTTAATAACACACTGAACCTGATGAGCAAGATAGTGTGATGACAAACATAATAGTAATGTACAATATCTGGTTTGAAGTATTATATTAACATGAAAAATAATTAAAACTTGCTTACAGAACTATGCTCATATGCATAATTTGCAAGGAATCGGAGTCAATTAGGAATGAAAACTTGAGCTGTTTTTGTTTGTCACACACAGGCTGCCTAATGTAGTGAAAAATCCAGCATGAAATTCTTCATTCTGCTTCACCCTCCTCAGACTTCTCTTCAAATGAAAATTCTACTTCAGTGCAGACTTTTGGGGAGTTGATTTTTTTTCCAAATCATTTTCTATGAATTATGTATGGTGGTTAGGTTGTACAGCCTTGTTCATGAGACATAAGGCAGATGACATTTACTTCATTTAAAACCATCACTGGTGTTTCTGAAGCTAAGTAACGTAGGCAAATTCATTCTCATTTTAACTCTGTTTCTTGTAATCTTTGAAATCTGACTGAAGATAATAGGCCATATATTTAATTACTATAAATCCAAAGATATTTCTAGTGACTTTAACTTATAAATGGATTTTACAATTTGTTTCTGAACCATGCAAGGGAACTTTTTATTAGTTTTGACTCCTGTTAACAATTTGTGCTCAAGTCTGCCAAGATCTTCACTAATCCTTCTCCTAACTTGAATGTTATTTTCAGAAAGAATGTTCAAGGTTTTCTTCACCAGGGACTTTTATGTAATAGCATGAAATTTTATGCAATAAATACCACATGGATGCATGAAAGGAGGAAAAGAATACTTTCATTATCAGCCATAAGCATGATTTCTTTGGAATTGATGTGACATTTCTGCATATATGAGCTCTTCCTGAGACAGCAAACTACTTCCATGTATTTTCATATTTTCATTTATATTTTTAATATCCCTGAGATATTCAGAGCTAAAACTTCCATATGCTTCCTCCTTGCACTCCCTGCCCTCCAAAAAATATAATCCAGAGCAAAGATGTCTGTGCTCAATAGGGTCCTTTCATCATGGAGTCAAACTCCTTGAAGTGAAGGACAGGCCCTTTGGGGTCTGAGAACTCAGATGTATTGTGGTGCTGGTGTTTTCCAGATGTGCTGGCTGCTGGGGCAAGGAGGAAGAGGGAAGAGTGAGAGGCCAGACACCTGAATCCTCCCCTCTCCGTTCAGGAATATCAATGAAACTATGCTATTTTACAGCAAAGGAATATATGGTCCAACTGAAAGGCTCAAAGTGTGAAATTAATTTGAGGAAATGCGGCTGTTTATGGTTGTAGATATATATTTATGCTAGGTGTCCAAGATTCCTGTTAGAGTAAATGGAAAGAAATAAAACTTTTAAAACATGCTTTATCTCTTCCTAAATATGGATAAGGCTTATTTAGAAATTAAAATTTCCAAACATAGGTGTCTAAATATGAACTGAGTATCTAAGTTCCAGATACAGTCAATGGAAAACTTGGTCTTGTCTGAAGCATAAATGACTGGTACCATTTGAGACGCTTTAGGATATCTCATACATCCAGGACGTCCATGGACCTCACAGCTATGACACAGAACCTGTGAAAGAACTACAGCCTTCTAAAGTGGCAGCTACAGGCCAGGCGGGATACCCCAGGAAACCCAAAATAATACTACATTTAAAAGCTGAGTTCCATGTTAAGCGTCTGTTTAAACTGAGCTGAGACACTTTCTATTCTCTAATGACTGTACTGACTAGATCTTTGATGACTGTAGTAAGAGTTTAGACACCCGTTTCACACCCATATGACAGTATATAGTCACCTAAATTTGGTGTCTTACTCTAGAGCTGAACTGTTCTTGGCATCTCAAAATGTGACAGGAACCTTAAAAGTTCTCCCCATTGACTGTGCAGAAAGCCAAGGGTGACTTGCTCAGCAGGAGGCCTCTACGCTGCATGTGTGAGAAATTCAGCAGAATGAGTATACCAAAACTCAGCTTCAGAACCTAATGATGAAAAAATCTTAATAGCCGCACCTATTAATCTGATGCATATAATGTATAATCTATATTTTCAATAAGTTTAGATCTTTAGCCAGAATCTGTGCATCATAGAAAGAGAAGGGAAAAAAAAGAAAAAAGCTGTAGTATCTGGTTTCTTGGCCTCTGCCCTAATACTGTAAATTTGACTTGTCAATTAGTGTCAATTGTGGTTATATTGATCTGTGTGCTTTATGGATTCTACATAGAATTAGACTCATTCTAGAAACTCAGGTACTACAGCAAAGTCCATGGCTTTTAACTTTCAGTCTCTACTGAATCAAATATTAAGGCTACTTTTCTAAGAAGGTTTCAGGCTTAGTTATTTTCATTTTTCTCCTTTATTTATTGATTACCTTTTTATTGGACTGATGTTAGTAAAATGAGCAATATTTTACCCTGTTTATTGGGGGCAATATTACCTAGATTATTATTTATTTATTTCATAATTAAACACACTGTGATATTATGACAGTAAGTTAGCTGATATTCTTTGTCGTATTGTGATCCCACTTGTATTGTACCAAATTGAGGACGTTCTCTTGAAGCCAACAGAGCGACACTCTTGAGAAAAAAATAAAATCACAAAAAGCCTAATTTTTATTGTTGCTGTTGTTATTTTACTGGAATATTATCCTACTTTCCAATATGAAGTAATGTAACTTTAAACATTAATACAGTGTAAAAACTTTACAAGCAAATATATATCTGTCTGTGTCCTAATGTTACAACAAACTTCACCTAAGATAATCAATTGTATGTATCATCTGTGATATTTTGGTTTTCTTTTAATAAATTGTGATTTTACATGGAAAAGAAAATATTTGAACAATACTCTTTGGCTGCCTTCTTACATGTGTGTACTCTTATCTTTAAATGAAAGTTCTGTCCTGAGGAGGTTATTCATAAGTGTGAGATTCATCACACTTAACTTTAGCAATATTAAAGTTAAATAGCTTAGCTGTGATTTAGCTCACCCAACCTTAGAAGCTGCAATTTAGTTACAGACTGAGATGTCTAAATTCATGTGCTCACAATGCAGCTGTTACATTTCAGCGAGGGAACACTTAAGATGCCTTAACATAATCATCCATAACACTTAACGTGTCCTAAAGTATCTTGCCTGTACTCCAGCTGCTAGTCCAGAAAAGAAAGTGTGTTAAGTCTGTGCAGGTATCTCAGGTGCCCTAGGATGTTTTAAAGACTGTCTAAGCGTGCACAGCTCAAATGATATCTAAACTCCTTTTAAAATCCAGTTGCAAATGTCTGCCCTGAGTTCAAAGAGGACAGGATTGTATCCAAATGCCATTGGTCATAACTACAGCAATTTAAATTAACCCTGATAATCCTTTCTAGTAGTTTTAATATAAAACATCAGCCCATATTGCAAACAAAAATCATTCCTATTTTGTATTGCTTAAATTAAACAAAAATTCTCATTGATATATCATCTGCTTGTCCAGTAAGGCAATGTCAGTTAAAGCCAAAGACAGTTCGTTACAGATATCCAACAGGATTTCTGAGAAGGAATTGCATAATCTAACCCTAACGCACAGAAAGAGGGGGTGGGGGGAACACAACAAAAATCCACAACTTCTAAGCCCATTAATGAACCTCTGGGCCAAATGCTGAGCCCACAGGAGATACACTGTGCATATTCATACTTGTAAATGAACAAGAATTAAATCCTAGGCTGAAAGTCCAAGTACAAATTGGCTCATGTTCACATTGCCAAGTGCCCTCTGTAGAAATTTTGTCTTGGACAGAGCTAGTGGAGAACTCAAAAAAAGAGCTAGGTTATGATATAACAGTTATTCAGTAGAGATTCTCCATTATGGATTATCTATTATGGATTATAGTTCCAGTGCTTGTGTTCACCAAGGTTCAGGTTTCATTAATTTAACAGGATAGAGTATCTCATTCCAACCAAAGAATGGTTGGAATTGGCCACTCAGTCCAGTGCAAAAGGATCTACGTCACACATCATGTTTTCTGAATTTTTTCTTCCTTCCACTACTGTTTCACAATTTGGTCCTGCATGAGAGATTAAGATTGATTCCTCATCAATCCAGACAGAGCATGGATTTGCAACTGACTTTCTTCTCTCTACAGGAATAATTGGTTTTGAATTAAGTAAACTGCAACATTTGGGAAAAAATGGTTAATTCAGTGAAAACTACAGAAACTTATCTGTGGATGGGATTTAGTCTAAAAAATACATGTTCTAATGAAACATATATGTTGATAATTTCCATTTGCTTTCTGTATCATGCTAAATATGATGAAGGCTCCATTAATACCAGTACTATCAACCCTTCTATAGCAATTACCTTAAATTTAGCACTCTCTACAAAATGTCTTTATCATAAACTTGTTGTTTCATAACCAGGAATTTATTGCTTTCAAATAACCAAGTGCACTCATAAAATCCATGTAAATGGATTGCAGCATTATTTGACCAGTACTCTGTTAGTGATGTAACACTAGTAGCCAGAACTGATCCTTTAAAACGTGCAACCTGTTTTTAAACCCTATTAGCAATTTTTTTTCTTCACTTTTATTTCATTCCTAATTTCATCCATATATGATAATGGGCATGCTCAAATACAATACAAAAAGAGGCTAAGGATCCTTACATTTATTATTCAGATTGGAGCTTATGAATACTATGAATTTATTCAAAGCACAAATGGGCCTAATTTAATATACGTCTGTAACTGAGCTAATAAATTTGGGCAGACAGTAATTTATTAATCTGTAGTAAGAACCACTTCCTTCTCAGCTTAATTTCAATATTGCCTTATTATAAGGCCCAAATCAACAGTCTAATCATTATCCTAAATATACCTTCTCATTTATTTCGTTCCAGACGACTGTTGTCTTACACTAAAATTTTAGTTAGTTAAGATCATCTTTCATTAATAGCAGCATAATCATAGAAAAACCTTTCAAAAACATAAGTGCTTCCTGTCCCCATGGGCACCTTTAGCCAATGTCAGGAACAACTTTCACTCCACTGTTCAGATCTGCAGTTCTTCTTCCTGAATAATTTCAGCAAATCTGCAGGGGCTAGCATCTGTATTTAGTGCATTCCTTTTGTTCATTCTTACACTGTCGTATTTTGTCTGTGCATCATGTTCTTACATTCAAAACAATGTACATCTAAATTAAAGCACAAAAAGACCAAAAAGAAAAAAGAAAAAAAGACAAAAAAAAAAAAAAAAAAAAAAAAACAAAGAAAGAGAAAGAGAGTGAAAACAGGTTTGGGTGGTTTTCTCCCTATAGGATATATGCATCTTAATTTACCATAGGAAGAAAGAAACCAGAAAAACCCTTAAATATTATTCTCTGTCATACAAAACGTCATAGGGAAAAACACAATTTCTGATAGGGAGCTAAGGCTATTGCAACAGTGAAAATGTACCCAAAATTTTAGAATTTTTTTTCTATTTCAGTGGTGTAGAGGGTATCCATTGACCTATCTTTTTGAAGAATGTTTCCAGGAAACTATAATCTTTTCAGTCACACACTTATTTTTCAACTACCATGATTTTGACCACATACCAGAGAATCAGTACTATGCTTACATTTTTAGTTGATCCTGTTTATCGATATTTTCTTACCAAGTTAACTAAAATAGAGAAAATTCCACAATAAAGGCACTGATAAAATAACCTTTATAACCACAGTAACTGATTTTGCAACATTTGTTTCCCAAACTGTAACAGTGGAAAAAAATCTTATACTGTTCTTATGCTTTCATTCTCTCCATTTGTACCCAGTCTAAATTCTGATACTTCTCTCTAAAAGTCCATATAGCTTGTAAACTGCCCAGTACACAATACTGCTAATTTTGTTGCACCATATTTATCCTGGGCAACTTGATACATCCACTTACAATATGACTAATAGTCTCTGGGGTCTAGCCATGTATTCTACATCCTGCACTTAAATCTTTCCTACCATCTGTCTTCCCTTTAAGATATCTCATGTGAATAGGTTGTTACTCTGTGTCCATAATTAAATTATATTTTTCCCTTTTCAATCCTCTTGTGAAAAACCACTTATGGTTTGGCACTTTCTATTCATAAACCAGATTTTTTTTTTTTCTGAAACACTTTCCACTGTATTTTCTCATCTATTGCTAGCATTTATCTCTCATTGTGATCATCTTAATGACTTCAATAATGACTACAACCCTGGAGTATTGTATTCCTCATTTATATTTCAAGCTTGACCCAAGAACCAGTTATTTACTATTATGGCAGCAGCAATAACTGTCAGTATTTTTTTGTTGTTGTTACATTTTTGTTTCCTGAGCCTTCTATTACTTTATGATGTTTCTATTATAGTTATTATGTACTATCGCAATTTCTAAAGGCATCGGCTGAAATAGGAGTCCCATCCAAAAGCAACTGTTAGGATGCAATCCCCAAGTCAAAGAACTAGCAATTTGAAAAGGCAAAAATAAAATCCGAGTTAGGAAAACAGATGGAAAAAGTGTGTGGGATACATCTGACCTAATTGATACCCTCTAAAAATTAACTATTGTCCTTTAAAAATTAATTGTCATGTCTCAGCTAACCATCTCTGATATCATTACTTTTGTATAATTTCCAAGGTTTGATTTAGTTCTCACGTGCGCGTAGTTATCTGCAGTGCAGGTGTATATAACTGAGCTACATTTTGGATTCAACTCCTCTGCCCATTCATAGACATGGAGTGCTATTTGTGGTTTCTTAAAGTACCTTGCCTGGGCGCCAGCTGACCATATGTCCTCCCAGCATTGAGTCTTTTCTGTCATCACCATGCAGACAGCTCAAATACCAAATTCAAAATACTTATGTGGACCAAGTGAATCAAGACACCAGCCTCTCAGTGTAGATCCAGAGTTCAATTTAGTTGTTCCCAGGCATATACTCCTATTTCAGATGCCCTAACATATACCACCTAGGCTCCAGCTGCCACTCCAAAAATACATGAGTGTGCCCTCGTCCTTATTTTGTATCTACGAGCCTCATGCACACATCTCAGATACTCCAGGACACCTCTTAGGACACTACTGTCTTATGCTGGAGCAGCTCTTTCAAGCCCATCAAGTTGGGTGAGACAAATACGACCTACACTCGGGGTTGTAGAGTGATCCAGAAAATTAGTCACATTCACTAATTTTTCCAGCAGACTATACTGCTTCTTAATTTCTTCATAGCTGTTCTGCATTACATTTTCCACTGGTCTCCAAAGTTTTAATTGTAGCTTCCCAGCCCATCTTTACTCTTTGAATTCTCATTTAAAGAAAAAAAAAGAACCATGA
>VZSZ01000654.1:6046-46599 GCA_013398815.1 Ibidorhyncha struthersii
ATTAGGGGATTGGAACATCTTTCATATGAGGAAAGGCTGAGGGATTTGGGTCTCTTTAGTCTAGAGAAAAGAAGATTGAGGGGGGATCTTGTTAATGCTTTCAAATACTTGAAGGGAGGATGCCAGGGGGATGGGAGCAGTCTTTTTTTCAGTGGTGCCCATTGATAGGCGAGGGGTAATGGGCACAAGCTTGAACATAGGAAGTTCCATCTTAACATGAGGAGGAACTTCTTTGCTTTGAGGGTGGTGGAGCACTGGAACAGGCTGCCCAGAGAGGTTGTGGAGTCTCCCACTCTGGAGACATTCAAAACCCGCCTGGACGCTGTCCTGTGCAACCTGTTGTAGGTGACCCTGCTCTGGCGGGGGGGTTGGACTAGATGATCTCCAGAGGTCCCTTCCAACCCTGATGATTCTGTGATTCTGTGATTCTGTAATGCAGCATCAAATGTTCCATTAGATTGAAATATTTTGTTTGAACCTTGTGTTGCCTTGTATTGCCTAAAGACAGAGGAAGCGTGTCCTCTGTTTGCTTAAAAAAGCATTTGACTCCATGAATGAAAAAGTTAACTTCTAAGGCAGTGAAATAATTATTTTAGTTTTATTAGACTGAGTACCTTTTAACAAAAAGAGTTTGTGATGAGACTTTATTATTCTAGCAAATTACCACTGGGGGAGTTAGCTGTAGAGTTACTTACATAAACAACTGCTGGAAAAGTGGGCTTGTGGGAAGTTTTTGTAAGTACAAGTGTAAAAGGACAGTTCTTTTCTTGTTTAAAACTGAAGCTTTAACAAGAATAATTTGTGTCAAAAATGTCAGCCATATAAAACTACGTTGTCTTTCGCAAGATAGTCTTTTCCTTTTGCAAGTCTCTGTGTTTTTACATGTGAACAATATATGAATTTGCCTATAAGAAAACAGAATATCTTTTCCCCAATTATATTGGATCTTTCCAGAAGATATAAGTCTAAAGGAATTGATTAGTATCCCTTAATCTAAGTACCTTGAATTTCTTACATTCTTCTCTGGCACTCCTCTTCTTACTAATGCCTTATCAGAAGCATAAATATTTCATGCATACTTTACTAGTTCTTCTACAGTTTCCCTGGATAAATACATGGAGAATAAAGTGGAATAAAGGAAAGGATAAAAGGTCTCACTCACAAGATATTGGTGGTTCTGCTCCTAAGAACTTATAATAAGGAAGCCATGAGAAGAAAAGGAATATTTGCAGTGGTCAGAGACCCTCTTCCCTACCTCATGAAAGGCAGCAGAATTTGTCACATTGAAAGGTATGCTGTTTAAGAGCCATGTTCATTTTGGCAAATAGTCTTCCCCTAAAGGCGCGCTTTTAGTGAGTTGCTTCTGCTATTACCTGCAGAAAGATCAGTTATCTCCACTAGGACTGGAGATAACTGTTTGGCTCAGTAGAGTCTTTTCCCCATCTTTTCACTGTGTGTTTCCCATACTGCAAATGATGTCACATAATGAATACTACAGGCTTTTTTCTTTTTTTTTTTTTTTCTTTTCCTCTTATTATTGCCAAGGGTTTGGTTTCTAGCTGTTATCATAATTACGTTCTGTTTTTTCTTCTCTTCACTGAGCCGAAGTGTAATTATTCTCATTGCACTAAGGGTTAAGAAGTTTAATGAAGAAATGACCAAGGGTATTATTTTAGCAGACACAATTTGCATGAGTGTCTGGATAGTACTGAATATGAATTTACATTTATATTATTGTCTGTTGTAAAGGTGATACTACCTATCAACAGACTAGTTCTCTGAGCTGTAACATGGCTACAGCATACATCAATCAGCATTTCAGTAAGCAACCCAGCAATCGGGGGTGAATTTTTCTCTTTTTCACATTTTTTTTTTTGCTACAGGGAGGATGCCACCCCCCTGGAATAAAAAAAAAAAGAAAAAAGAAAAAAAAGAAGAAGAAATCTAAAGGATATTCTTACATTCTTGGAAATGTTTCATCATAGACATTTTGCCGAAAGTTGTTGAACTTCATTTTGTGTGTTGTCAGCTTTCAATTTCTACATAGAGATAGAAATTTTTCAGATTTAGTTGATAGCCATTTTTAATCTTATAAAAAAATTAAAAATTCTTCAAAAATAAATGGTTTTTCTTTGATTTGTGGTTTCCTATTTTTTTTCTGTTTCCAAGAACTATAGTTCCTTTCTCTAGCCAGAAATTGTCCTTTTTGTCAAGGAATTACAGAATCTTTAGGTCACCTAACTAGAGAAGAAAAGAAGACTTTATCTTTCTTAAGAAGGAGAATTTAGAGACATTATCTCCTTTCCAAATGAACAAGAAAAGCAGGCTGAAAAAAAAGTAGTTTTACTCTAAACTGCTTTTCAGAAATAGGATGGGATGAGAGGCCAGAAGTTTGAGATGTTCTTGTTTAAATGGGTAGCAGGGAAAGGGAATGTCAGTGAACAAGAGTCCAAACAGAAGCTCTGTAAGAAAGCAGAGCCTGTAAAACAGAAGTCTTTAAGATAAATTGTTTCTCTTTCTGATAATATTTCTCCTGTGTTTCCTTGCTATTATAACATAGTACCTCATAGGAATTTAGTTTAAAGAATAAGAGAAAAACGGTCAGTGTTTTCACCACCCCTTTTTAAGTCATTCTTTTTGGGCATAGAATCATAGAATGCTTTGGGTTGGAAAGGACCTTTAAAAAACTCTCCTGCCATGGGCTGGGACATCTTTCACTAGTTCAGGTTGCTCAAAGCCCTATCCAACTTGAGCTTGAATGCTGCCAGGGATGGGGCATCCACAACTTATCCAGGCAACCTGTTCCAGTGTTTCACCACCCTCATTGTAAAAAATTTTTTCCTTATATCCAATCTAAACCTACCATCTCTCAGTTTAAAACTGTTGCACCTTGTCCTGCTACTGCAGGACTTGGTAAAAAGTCTTTCTCTGTCTTATCAGCCTCCTCTAAGTACTGACAGGCCACAATAAGGTCTCCTTGGAGCTTTCTCTTCTCCAGGCTGAACAACCCCAACTCTCTTAGCCTTTCTTCATAGGACAGGTGTTACAGCCCTCTGATATTTTTCGTGGACATCCTCTGGATCTGCTCAAACAGGTCTATGTCTTCCTTGTACTAGGGGTCCCATAGCAGTACTCCAGGTGGGATTTCATGAGAGCAGAGTAGAGGGGGAGAGTGGGAGGGAGAGTGGCCTGCTGGTCACACTCCTTTTGATGCAGCCCAGGGTACGGTTGGCCTTCTAGGCTCTGAGTGCACATTGTTGGCTCCTGTCCAATTTTTGATCCACCAGTATCCCTGAGTCCTTATCAGGGCTGTTCTCAATCCCTTCTTTCCCCAGCCTGTATTGACACTGGGAATTACTCTGATTCAGGTGCAGGACTGCACTTGGCCTTTTTGCAGTTAATGAGGTTCTCATGGGCCTATTCCTCAAGCCTTCAAAGGTTCGTCTGGATGATATCCCTTCCCTCAAGCATATCAACTGCACCACTCAGCTTGGTGTCATCTGTAAACTTGCTGAGGGTGCACTTAATCTCACTACGCATGTCTTTGACAAAGATATTAAATAGTGTTGGTCTCAGTTGTTGGTCCCTTGAGGGACACAGCTCTTTATTGATTTCCTCTTAGACATTGAGCCATTGACTACATCCCTTTGGACAAGGCCATTCAGCCAATTCCTTATCCATCTAACAGTTCATCCATCAAAACCATAGCTCTCCAATTTAGCAGCAAGAAGGTTGTGGGGGATTGTATGAAAGGCCTTTCAGAAGTCCAGGTAGATGACATGCGTAGCTCTTCCCTTGTCCGCTGATGCAGCCACACCATTACAGAAGTCCACTAGACTATTCAGGCATGATTTGCCCTTTGTGAAGCAGTGTTGTCTGTCTGTAATAATCTCCCTGCCTTCCACATGTTTTGATATGTCTTCCAGGAGGATCAGTTCTGTGATCATACTTGGCACAGAGGTGAGGCTGGCTGGTTGGTAGTTCCCAGGGTCCTAATTTTTATCCTTTTTAGAAATATGAGTGATGTTTCCTTTTTTCCAGTCACTGGGGACTTCACCTGACTGCCATGACTTTTTAAATATGATGGAAAGTAGCTCAGCAATTACATCAGCCACATCCTTAGGGAATCCTCAGGACACTAGAGTGCATCTTGTTGGGTCCTGTGGACTTGTGTTCAAGTTCCTCAGGTGTCTCAAACCTGATCATCACTTAATATGGTAGAGAATTCATTCCCCCAGTCTCTGCCTTGAGATTCAAGAACTTGAGAGATATGGGAAGAGTGATTACTGGTGAAAACTGAGGCCAAAAATTGTTAAGTACCTCAGTCTTCTCCATGTTCATTGTCACTAGTTATCCTGTCTTATTTATTGGGAGGATACACTTTAATCTTCCTTTTCTGGCCAACATACTTGTAGAAGCCCTTCTTATTCTTTGCATCCCTTACCAAATTCAGCTCCATCTGTGCCTTGGCTTTCCTGATTCCATCCCTACACATCTGGGCAGCACTCCTACATTCTTCCCAGGACACATGTTCCTGTTTCCACTGCTTATACATTGCCTTCTTACACTTTAGTTTGTCTAGTGAGTCCATGCTGGTCTCCTGCCTTTCTTGCCTGACTTCTTACACGTGGGAATCAAGACCTCTTGTGCTCTAAGAAAAGTGTCCTTAGAGAGCTGCCAGCTGTCTTTTGCTCCTTTATCCCTGAGGACATCTTTGCCTGAGCACTGCAAATGAGTGTAAACAAGTTAAAAATGCAAATCAATTATTTATTTTTTAACACATAGAAAACCAGATAGGATTTAGGGCATTTCTATGCTCATCACTGCTGATAAGACATCCAGGAAACCTTGCTGGCCAGACGGGCATCAGTCCAGAGCAGTTCCACTGCTCCCTGAATGGATGCTTAGCATTGCTGATTTGCCATCTCCCCCTAAATCTTTTGGCACTGATAAAACAGATCACACTGATCAATGACTGACCAGCACTCTGTTGATTTGCTGTTCTGTTTTGGGTTTCTTGTTTGTTTTTTTTTTTTTTTTCTTTTCTGTTTCTTTTTAAGATTATGTATCTTTCCATGTTGATGTTTTTCCTCTTGAATCCTTGAGATAGACGTGATTCCTATCTCAACCATCTCTCTGTGATACCTTTCTATCGCCTTTCTAACAGCTCTTCCTCCACACAGTTCAGCAATTTCCTCAGAACTCTGAGTCAAGGTAAAATGGTGCTGATTTAGCGCTGGGCCTTGGATCTTTGGGACGCAGAGAACCAAACTCCCAGGGGAGATGGAAGCTGGCGGAATTTACAGAAGGGGTGACAAGGAGAGAAATTTACAATGTTAATAAGAAGTTAAATGTGTTAACTTCTCACATGCAGGCAGTGAATTCTGCTGCTTTTCACTGAAAATCAGGCAGTGTTTTTGTCCAAAGTTGTTCTTGGATGCATTACTGGAAGACAGAACAGAAAGGTAATTTCATGTGTACCCAAGTCTGATTTTTAAAGTAAAAGACTTTACTATCCTGAACAGCTGTAAAGAAAACTTCCATCTCTTTAATTCACAGATAGGAATATCATATCTATTAGCTAGAGCTAAATGTGAAACTATGCAAATTTGCATATATGTATTATCAGACAGGGCTACTGCCTCACCTAGATTTTATGAAAACTATAATTCCTGAAAGTAGCACCTTTTGTTTTCTTATTCTATAAATTAGTTTCACACTTGTTTATTGACAGGTATGAAACCAGCATATAGATTCATAAGAGGAGACAAACTCCATGGTATTTCTGTAATTATTTAAAAGTTTGCATTACTCACTTTCAGGCTAGACTGATACCTCATACAAAATCGGTGCCAAAATGAAGGCTAAGAACCTATTGGAACTTAAATTCATTTAACAATATATACAGCTATCTGGTATTTGGTGCTATCTATGGTACTGGGAATTACACTTTTAACTGATAGAGCTTCATATCAGAGAAGGCACTGGAGAAGGGTTACTGCAGAAGCATATGTTCTGTTAAAGTATTTAATACTGCCTCACTGTAAAGATAAAGTGGATCTCTATCAAGCAACTTGAGCTAGAAGTGATTAAAGAACATGACACCCCTCTCCCAACTTACAGTGGTGAAGGCAGGGTTGTGTTCATTCGGTTTCTGAGTGAAAATTAAAGCACTATATAGAAACACATTTTTTTTCAAGAATAGACTGAAGCACTGCTATTTGTCTTCATAAAAAGGAAAGGAACTCCTCGAGAGAAGGAAACTATGCTGGCTCCTTTACAGCTATGGAAAATCAGTAGTGATATTGAGAAGCTTACAGGAATCTCTACTCTCACACTCCTAATAGTTTACTTTTTAATTCTTTAAGCAGCTGTGATGAGAGTGGCTTGATGGCTATACTACCGTCACTGAAGAGCTTACAACTGGGATTTTGAAACCTAGACACAATTATTGGATCAGGAGTTCAGAGTGGTCTGTGACTAAAATGTTGTTCAACATTACTTAATTGACCCTTATTTATGTGAGTACTTACAATGAAAATTCATCCTTTTCTTTTTGAATGTGAAACCTTATTCAAGTTACAAAGTCAGTAGTCCTTTATAAGCATTTTTCATGTTTAGCCATAAATGGTTTTCTAGATGAAAAGAGTAATTTTGTTCTACTGGGCAGGCCAGAAACAAAAAAAAGGGAAGCTGATTTTATGCATATTTAAAAATAGAACATTGTGTTTTGTAGCTGTTGTTTGTTTACTGTAATTGTGTTCAAAATGGGGCTGGGCACCCTGAGGCAAGGACAAGAAATCAATTTATTTAGCTGATATCGTCTCTAAGAGGCCAAGTAAGTTTTACATCATTTGTGAAATCTTGATACCAGCCTGAATTAAAAACACATTTAAGAAAAGAAGAGCTTCTCTGCAGTCTTCTTAAATTCTTTTGCATGGGCAAATAAATAATGCCCTAAATATGCTCAAAATATCCGTTTGAAAAAAAGAAACAAAGAAACAAAAATTCACCTATCAGTACTCAGTGAATATCTTGACCTTTTCCATTATAAATAAATAGTATAAATAACAATTATCACAACATCTCTTGTTGCTGAGATTTTCTTTAAGACCACCCTCCACTGACTCTTAAAAATAGTAAGGATGTGTAGTAGATCTAATCATAATTTTAGAAATGAATCATGGTAAAATTTAATGCATATATTTATATTTTAAAATTTGATAAATATTATTCACATTTTTATAGAGGTTCAGAGCATTGGAATATTTTTTATATTATTGAGGAGTGTCAAATATTCTGTCTGATGAAGCCTTTTCCATTTTGGCCTAAAAAAAAAGTAAAAAACCTTAACAAAGCCAAATCCATAATCTTAATTTCTTCTGTCCACCAACTGAGTAACATACGGCTGAAAGACAAGAATGCATTTCAAGAAATGATTTAATCCAAACCCAGGCATTAATTCTGCATCCCTACAGTCACTGTCAGAGACATTTGACTAATCCATCCCTTAACAATGTCTTGTAAAGAAGACTGAGATCAGCTCTAGCAGTACTTCAGTACCCTTTCCATCATCCATTTTTTTCCTGTAGTTTTCTATAAGCCTTCACTGCTATCTGTCATCAGAACACAGGTGTTGTCAGCCTCTGCTCTGAAAAAATATGGCTGAACTCCTCATGCTCTAATATCTGATTTAAAACAGTATGAGAATGGGAATGAGATCTTCAGCCAGAATAATACGATTCATATCCAGATAGCCTCATGAGGGATTCACCTGCCTCAGCATATCTGTCTAGTATCATTATTGATGCCCCAATAGTTTCTGAGGCACCTGCAGATGTTTGAAGGATAGAACACAGAACTTAAGGCAGACCTGTGGCTTTCTTGGTGGCAGCTGGAGACTGGACAGAAAATGTATCAGAAATGAGTTTTTAGAGAACAGAGTCCTGCCTACAGTATCTAAAATGTATCTACTTATGAGGCTGGGAACCTAACTTTATGGAGTCTAGAGAGGTGTCTACTTTACCGTGAAACTAGTCTGCACTGACTGTATTGGTGGTCTCCATTAATTATGATGGATATCTAGATGCTTAGCTCACATGTAGATACACGTACTGAATTTATTTAAATTTAGGTGAAACAAATCCTACCCCATTTATTCAAATCCCAGTCCCTTAGGTACACGCCAGTGAGCATGTGCAAGTCACCTGGCTTTTGAAACTGCCGTCTGAGATTTCACTTTAGTGTAAATCCAGGAGCCCAAAGTAGGATTCTTAAGCTAAGGAGTTTATTTCTCATGTTATCGGAGGAGTCTTTACTATATAAGTGCCTTAAGGAAACCAAAGCTAGTTATGGCCCATATTATTAGCGGCAATTGAAAATGATTATAGGTAATGTTTCTAGTTATTCAGCTGGACCAAGGAAAGCCAATATTCAGAACCCTGCCCTGCTTGTGAAACATTGTGAACATGGACATAAGCTTTCTGAGAAAAGTGCCTAAATACCATGAATAGAAAGCGCAACTATTCCAATACGAAAACAACAAAGTCCTTGGTTTTTATCTGCCTTCAGATGTGAGAGTTGTGAGTTTAAATTATTGCTACAAATCACCTGAAATAAAAATATCACAGGTGAAAATAACACCCTTAAGGCCCAGTCTGTTGGTCCTATTGAATAGCTGGTATTAAACCCCCAAAATTAATTAAGGACAATAACAGGTTATTTGGTCCTGACTATGATAACCACTACATGACTGTTCATAATAGCCAATAGTCCAACAATCTTCTCCAACTTTCCTGAGCAAATGATTACTAGTCTCATGTGTATACAAATCAGTAAGAAAAATATCATTACTGTAACTTACACAGGTAAAAAAGATGTCAGGAGGTCTTTAGAGCTAGAAGGTCCTACTGTAACCATTGTCATATAAGTTTGACATTATATGCATGACTATCTATATATGCAGTTCTCTTCTATGATGGTTGACACAAGTTAATCTTGGACAACTATGCAACATATGCTTTTCATATCTAAAAGCATCTCAAGACTTATTAATTTCACACAATTTAGTTCAATAATAGTAGACAATTTTCAAAACTTTTAAAGCTTTTAAAATGATTAGGTTTTATAAGTCTTTCAAACACATTATTTGATTAATAATGTATTAATTATATTTGGCCTAAGAAGAAAAAAAAAGTTCAGGCTTCTTCCACTGTAAATATTATGGACTTCCATTCATTTGAAAGAAAATCTCCAGCTCAAATTGACCAACCAATTAGACTGAGAATTTTACAGTTACATTCATGGGCATCTGAGAAGCAATATGATGAGCAAAAATCAGTTTTACATGATTTCAGTGACAATTGTCAGTACTCATTATCTATTATTATTGATGTGCCAAATATATCCTCTATAAGGATCTTTATTTATAACTGTGTTTTTTTCAAATTGTCTTCCATTTCTCTTTTTATACATCCACCGAAACTAGTCATAATTCCAGTGCAGGAATTAGGGAATTTTCTGTTAGGTTTTCAATCTTTAAGAAAAAAAAAATTAAAAAATCTTAGTTATTGAGTTTAGAAGAGTATTCATTGATAGACTCATGAAGAATTTTGGTGATAGGTTGGCCAGGGCCAGAGATAGAAAAGTCTGGCATTTGTGGGCATTATGCAGTGTCATAACATTTCCCATCATGTGGAATGAAGTGTGTGGCATCCTTCAGGAAAGAACAGTAGAAAGTGGACTCTACAGCACTCTTCACTAATTCACAATCTATGCCAGTAAGTATGCCTCTGCTATAAGTGTGTTACTCCACATCAGCTTGCACACAAATTATACATACGTATAATTATGAGAAACAATTTAATAATATAAAAGTATTAGATGGCCTCTAAATATTTGCTGACTTGCATTTTTAATCGGTAGAGTTTGTAGCAGTTTTGACAGGTCAGCTACCTTTTTAATTCTTACGTTTAACTATTTCTGATTGTACTTTACTTTGAAACTATCTATGATTTAATCATCACAAGAGGTATCTGTGTAACACAGTGGCAGGTAGTAGTAAAGGGGGAGACAATTAAAAACTTCTCAAAGACTACGTTAACTAGTAATAGGAAGTATTTGTTGAACCAGCAAAAATTTTCAAGATGGTAAAACATTTTAAAGTACAAGTACCATAATCATGATTTATAAAATTCAGTGAAGCTAATAATTTCTGAATGTGTCTTAAATAAACCTATTTAGTGTCCAAATTTTAGCAGCTTAAAATAAAGGGTTTACATTTTTTTTCATTTTAGTAAAGTGGGACCAAGCATACCTTTGAGGAACATAAGAAAAATTTTGTAAGCACATTTCCTGGTTTTGTAAGAGATCATCTTGGACTTGGTGTAGTGATAGAAATCCAGACTGTTACTTATTTAGATGTATTACAAAGTAAGTACGTCAGGTACCTTCAGACGGAGATGTGGTGGTAAAAATAGGGTGAAAAGAATCTAGTAAGAGGAATAAATATGCACAAAAACCTTATAGCTAAAGCTACATTTCTGTTGCACAGAAGGATGAGAAAAAAGTGATAGAAACAGAGATGGTGTGGTGAGGGAAGGCTGCTCTTTCATTTTCTTCCTAGCTACTAGGTTAAATGCTGAGTGTTTATAATACTTCTCAGTCTGACTGCAACTTCTTTCTGTGATACTAATTAATTTAACAAGTGTTTCAGCTTCACCTCTAAAGTCAGGGATGTCTGGAGAAAATTACAAGACAATAGCTGCCCACTAAAGAAGAAGGATAGCAGAATGAAAAGGGCAAAGCTTCTTCCTAAAGGAAGGAAGATCCTTCCACTTATTTCCAGCTTAAACTTATTTCCTACAGACTTTGCACAGAAGAGATTGTCCTGGCAATAGGCTTCATGAAGGAGCTTTATTAGGTTGCTGCAGATTAGGGAAACTGTATTTAATTCAAAAGCCATTCACAATTCCCATCTTTGTGAGATAACTCTTTTGTCCGGTCTTCCTTATTTGAACATATACACTAGGGAAATATCTTTTCCTGTAAAACATCATTGTAGTTTTAAATGTTTATATATGCATAGATATTCATCATGCTAGCAATTTAGATTCATATTTTGCATTTCCCCTTTTGGGAATATTAAAAGTTTATTATGCTTTATGCATCACAGTCATAATGATGTTTGATAAAAAATACTGAAAGAGAAACCTGAAGATTTATTTTTAAGAAAAGTTTTAAGACATGAAAAAGAACTTCAGCAGAACTATCATGTGAGGACTGCAGATAAATTTTACAAGAGATGTAGCAGACATGAATCTTTGCCCTTTGAGGCAAGGTAAGTGTATAAATCTTAAGGTGTCAAAATACAATTTTAGGGGGAAAAATCTTTTCACACTGACTTACTTAGTATATAACATTTCTGTTGGGTTTTGTATGTCAAGCATACTGTTATAAGTTGAAAAGCTGAGTTCCAAAAAGAAATGAAAATTAAAAACACATTACATACATATATATATAAAGACTATCTGTCTTTATTTGTAACACAATTAATCCATAACAGGTGTATTCCCGTGGTTGCATTTTTTTTCCCTGCTAATTTGTATCTTAAAAGTTGTTTTGAATTTTGAGTCCTGAATTTTGAATTAGGGCTTTCAAGGAAACAAAAATAATGCCTTAACCTTTCCCATTTCCAACATGTCTCTGACAGCTGGTTTACTCATTGAGCCTGTTTTTGGAGAGAGAGAGAGAGAGAGATATTTCCTCACCCCAAATAACTGAAATGGAAAGACTTTTTAATAATGAGGTATTCTTCTAGGAAATTATTAGGGTAAGAATAGTGCCCCCTAGTTCCTTGAACAGCTCTTAAAGAATTGTCAAGGAGAGAAATTAACCAAACCTTTGTCTTAAAAAATGCAAGAAGAAATACAACTTTTTATTTGAAAACAGTTTTGGATTCTGTTTGATTTTTTGATTTTTTCTCTTCTGTGCAGTGGTTTCTACTCTCTAGCCTCTTAATATCACCATACCTGATACAGAGATTTGTCATTTTTCACTGCATTGTCAAAGGCCTTTGATGGCTTTAGCAGCATCTGTGGTTAGACACTGACAAGCAAGTAACCTCTAACCATCAGGAGATTCTTCAACATTTAATCCTGGATTCTTTGAAATCACTAACTAAAGTCCTAAGTTATCAGCTTCAAGGAAGTTACTGAAACTCCCCCTTCTGTGACCACTATTCTGCAAAAGAACCAAGATTTCTAGGTGTGTGTGGTTTTTCTATTGACACTGCACCCCCAGTCATTGTAAGCACACAAATTTGTCTAATTCATTATTATTTCTTGCCCTCCCAGCCTTTTTTTTTTTATTTTTTTGGACAGACTACATGAGTTCTAATTGTGTTCAGCATGGACATTTTGAAGAGCAGAGCTTTTTCAAACATCTAAGAGAGTTCAACAGGAATTGTTGAACAATGTTCAACATTTACATGCAATAATATCTCTCTATGTTCAGTAGCAGATATTAACCTGTATCATATGATTATGGCTTTAATTTATAATTGTCATTTAAATATTACCTATACTAAGTTCTGTTTAGGAAAGTTCAGTATTTGGAATCAGGTTATCCTCTGACCTTCATCAAAATATAACTCAAGCAGGCTACTTTTAAACCATGGTCTCAACATTCTCTTTAACTTTACTCATCCTGCATCAGCTACATGGCTGGAACTTTCCCGTATCAAATGTCACTGAATTGTTAATACTTTGTTATTCTGAGGACTGATAGCTAAGCAGACCTACTGCAATCCAAATTTGTTCTTTGGAGATTAAGGGATTAATTTAGAAAGTATATTATCAATCTGATAATAGGGTTCATTTTGTAATTTGATATAATACTTTTTCTAAAAAAGGGATTGAATAACCCTCCTGCCAAGACTTGACAGACAGCAACAATGGCTAGAATAGAATTAAAGGGCTTGCTTCCAAAACACCAGATCAAGCATCTATCAGCAAATTGTATTAAGCTTTTGGTACTCAGATAAGTAAGTCTCCCATGTGCAGACATGAATTAAAGTTTAATAAACAATATTTTTATTCCAGGGGTATATGAAGCACTAACAAAAGTATAAATAATTAAGCAGGGTAATAGTAACAACAAATTCTTAGTATATAATCATAACAGTTTTATAGTCTTTCCTCTGTCAAGGCAAGTAAGACACTATCCAGTTGACTTTCATTTACATTTTAAGGTTTTGAAAACCTTCCAGTGGGAATTGCTTTTGTTAGCTGTACCCACACCTATAGCCTCTGCAACCAGAAATTCCTTGTACTAGCATCTGCCACTGTCCATCACTTATGCTGCTCCTATGTCTTCTAGCCATGACTCTATCAAATCTAAATTCTTTCAGCCCCTCTGGAAAACTCCAAAATATGTACTAACATTTTATGTGGTTAAAAATAAATGTATTATTATATTATATTTAAAAGAATATGCATAGAACTGGAAAATCTCCTATCACACGGGAAGTGCAAGCACAACTTTCATTTCCTCCTAGTTTAAAGGAGATTTACAGAAAAGCTGCTAATTTCTTTGCCTCTTGGACATGCCAATACCATAAGATATTTCTTTAGGCTGAATGCCATCTCACCTTACTACACACAGGTAGTTAGGTGGCTTGGATTTCTGTTCACTGCTAACATTGCAAGCATGCATGCTGTAGCTGTCTTCTTAACAGAAATGCCTTTTAAACACAGTGACATAATGCAATGAAAGCAACCATGTCTAAGGCCTAGTCATTGACCTTTCCATTTGTTTTTTTTCCACAACCCCACCTGTTACTCAAGTTACTCCCTTTTTGGAGTCGCTCTTTTTTTCTGGAGTCTTCTTTCCTGAAATCCAGTTGGAGGATGGGAGTGTTTTGCCTACAGTTTGAACCTCAGACATCAGGTTTACATGTAGTTTGTGCTTCCGGTGGTTTGAGGTAATAAAATTTGTAAATCGGAATGCTCTGCAGTTAATCTGTTCCTTTTGCTAGGTGTAAAGAGTGGCTGACAGAAATAAAAGGCAACTTAATGTTCCACATATGCAATAAGAAATATTTCAGCCAGAGTCAGAGAAGTACCTCTGTCATCCCTTTATCCCTCAAGCAGCATTCATTCATGACAATAGATTACTGAATATGAGATGGCCAGATTGTAGATGCACAGTTGAAAGTCTGTAGACTGCACATTTCTCGGTGAGATACATCAGTAGAGACTCACTTTAAATGGGTGTAACAGTGCTCAAAACAAGAAAGTAGTTTTAGATCACTTGTATCCGTTTTGTTTCTTTGGAAGCATTTGGAAAGCCTGTGGTTACCTCTTTACTGAGCTGAAATAAGGGTCCTTACAATCACTGTCCATCAACCTGACTCTTCCCAGTAGGATCCTTAAGATTATGACAACTTGCAATGTATAGGCCTTTTTAACCACGTTTCTACAGACTGTTTTTACAGATTATGTGACATTACAGTGGAGAAGGCAGCGTTTAAAAACAATTTGACATTTCTGCACAAGACCTGCTTGTCTTTGATTATCGGTGTATTTTAAGACACTCAGTTCTTGTCCCGTAATAAAATATATAGGCCTGACTTGATGTTTTATGATTTTCTGCAAGTATACATTTGCTGAATTCAGTATTCTTGTAAAGTTAGAGTAACAAAACGATGGATCATAGTATTTTTAATTTCTAATCTGCCAAGTTGCTTTCCATCCCTCAGCCAAATTTAGATGGTTTGTCAGCTGAATATGCATTTTTAGTTGCAGTGGCAGATGTAATGAGAGCTATTACTGCCTCTCAGTTGTGACAGCTATCAGCTCTCAATCCTCTGGTGTGCTTATTGTATACTGAATATGAAGTAAGTAAAGCAAATGAAAAGGACACTGCTAAGCCTTTTGGCTTGAACATTTCTATCCAGAAGGTCAGTTCTTGCCTGATATGCAACAGCAAGCATATGGTCCAGACATTTCCCTACAGATTTTCTTGACACTGTTAGTAATATATGGTAGGTAGGTTCTTTTATACAAAGCTAGGACATCTGTTATGCTGCTTTACATTTGTGTACTCCTAAACCCACAAATCAGAAGGGAGCACTGTGATCAGGTCATAGGGCAACCCTAAATTAATTCTTAATTAATTAATTTAACTGCAGTGTATGAATAAGGGCAAAAATCCTTTCATCCCCATCTGCGTTCCTATAGGATATCTATACTGCACAGAGGTGGTTTGGCTTAGCATGTGCAACTGCATGTAGGATGAAGGGGTCTGGAAAGAAATATCATGACAGATTAAAACACTAAGTTATTTCTTTTTCTGTTCTTTCAGTAGGCATAAGAAAATTATGTATTGCCAGTTCCTCCTAATAATATTTTGTTTTTAAATAGAAAAGCAGGAAATATTCTCTCTTCAATAAAAAGACAAAATAATATGTTAAGGAGATTTCAAACAAATTTTCATTATAAATGTCAATTCAGATGAAATGAATATAGCATGAGACTATACTGCTGGAACATAGTAGATTTACTAAATAAAAAATATTTTAACTAAAATCATATACTCCGTTCCATAATGTGTCTGTATCTGTGCACCCACTCAGTGGTACACGTATATGTAAAGTACTGAACAACAAAGGAAAAGCAAACTGAAAATATTTAATATACTTTTTAGTAACAAAGTCACGATTATCTTGATAATCTGTGAGAATTTTGCCCATGGTCCCTCTCATTTTCTTTTACGTATATTAATATCTTTTCCTTCTGTGGATAAAGATTTTCTGCTTAGTATGAGAAGAGGTGGCACACTGTCGGATTGACAGCTCTCTGAAACAGCTTTCTGGAAGTGGCAAAATGCCTTAAAGAGCAACTAAACATTGCAAAATCACTAGTTTATTTATTTTCACCATTGCAAAGTAGGCTGGAGGGTAGGAATGGACAAAAATGAAGGCTGATTGTACTCGTCATTAATATTTTTCCTGTTAAGAGGCTCTTCCAGACGCAGAGAATTTTACAGGCATCTTTTTAAATATACAACAGATGCAATAGAAAGCATATTTATGCAATAGAAACGAAACCCCTAATTTTATATGACTATTCTAATTGTTTGTTCATGCAATTTTGTCTGTTCTACAACATTCCTGAGCAAAGATTTATCCTTATTCCTGCGTACTTCCTCGTCTATTTCATTTTAATCATTTGCAGCACCATGAACACAAACTAAAAGTGAAATCCCCAAGCAGATTGTTTCTATCCACAATTTGAAAATATTTCATTACAGTGAAAGGGCGTTTATCACATGACCAGAGTCACTTAAAATGGAGCACAACATTTGGTCTTATCCCGTGGGTTTGAAAAATTCAAAATGGTTTAACATTTTGTCTTAGCAAAAAACTCCTCTCCTTTGTTTAGACTTTAAATTCCATGGTAGCTTGCATTAATCAATATCCAGCATGATTTCACTGCAATAAAAGGGCAACAGACATGAGGGCAAGATTCATTTGGAAAAGAACAGCCGCAAAATATGACATGTTGTCACAAGAGTGGTGGACAGATATGAGGTCATTTTCAGTATGAAAAAAAAAGATCTAGTAGTAATAACTTTTTGGGTGCTCTTGAAGTCTGCTGACTCCTTTAAAACAACATTCTATGTGTGCCTGACTTCTGTTATTACTTACTCTCCATTACTCTGAATCAAGTAGTTTGCCAGATCATGAAAATTCGATCACTTTTAAAAGAACTGTCAGTCTTTTACTTTGCTAACAGTTTCACCTTATTTCAGCAGAAATTGAAGAAGCGAATACTTGTGGACTACAGTTATTAACAGGATAACCAGACTTTGAAAAGCAAACGTAAAACATCAATAATTACCAATTTTGAAAAAAAGATACTATATTAACAAAGAGGCAGGAAAGTATTGAAGACCTGATAAAAAAAAAAAATCTAAGCTTCTTGACGTAGTTCACCTAGACTTTGTACTGTGTTCCAACATCTTTGTATTCATCAGTCAGGCTTCTGGTTATAACTTGCCACCAGAAAAATCCCATTTTCAACTCCCCATACAAAATGAAAATCACTGATGATATAAAGCCAAGAGAAAGAAATACTCTTAAGTATCGCTTTAGGGTGTGGGGATATGTGCTGGAATACTGTGACGCTGTGTATGTCTCAGAGACAGCAGAATCCTACAGTTATGATGATATTGCTGCATAAAGGACAGCTGGGGTCCTTGGTCCAAACCCAAAGGACAACAAGCTGGTTTGGACCCACACTGCTGAGAAATAGTCTTTTCTGTGGCATATAAGAGATCTTTTTAGGTTAGTCCAAAATGATCCTGACAGTGAGCTGACAGTTAAATACTATGTGTAAGGAATTCAGTGTAGGCATCCTAAGAAGTGATGTCTGTGGTTAATTTTGGGCATGACCCAGAAAAGAAAAATAGAGTTATAATAGGATTGCTACTGGACCATGCTTGGTACAAAAATATAATTCAGACTGAAGCAGAGTCAAGACCAGTATTTCTAACTGAGAGTGTTATTAAGCTGCCACTTGATATAAGACAGCCTGGAATATTATGTTTTATAGGAAAAAAAATCTCTTTCTTTCCAGGTGTATTCTAATTAAGTTCTTCAAAAGCTCATTTATTTATTTCATTTATGGGGATGAACATTGGATCAAATCCCTAAGAGTGTGATTGCTGAGCTCACCCAGTATTCAGCATTAATATTTGGTGCCAAATTGCTTCTTAAAGTAATCTGTTAAATGAATGTGACTTTATCAGATAATATATTCTCTTGCATTTGAAATTGTAGTTTGGCTGTAACATCCTTAAATGGAAACATAAAAATACTAGAATTGGCAGTTAAAAATTATAAGTTCTTTCACATTTTGCTGACACTGAATTCCTACTAAACATATCAGAATCTTAAAATTGGCTAACGCACTTAGCATTTTAATTTACACATGTGGATTCACAGAACAGTGCTTATATACAATTAGGTAGGTACCACAGAAGGTGACAAGTTAATGAGACTAATAGGATTATGTTTGATTTTCTCCAAATATGACTTCCTTTGTTGTGATAAATAGAAGTTTGACAAACAACATATCTCACTGTCAATGTGTCTCTTGTTATTTTGACATAATTATAGAAGAATTCAATATTGTAAGTATTCTGAACCATTCAGATGATTTCATATTGATATTGCTTCCCTCAAGAACTGGAAACTATTTTCCAAATGGGTTCGTGTTTAAAAAAATAACAGATTTTCGATGTAAAGTGATATCTTATTCCATATTCCATAGAATTTTAAGTAGCTAAAATTACTTATTCACTGCTGGCACTTCAGAAAGAGGAAAAGGTTGCATGGGAATTCTTGAGTAGATCATAAAATATATTTCAGTAAAAGTTGGCTGAAAATGTGAGAAATGTATTTTCCCAGTTAACTAAATTTTATTCCTTTATGTATTGAAATGGAGGTGATAAGTTTAGAAATACCTTGCTTTCTTGTATGGGAAATCTTGAATGTATACCTCATAATGAAAATACTTTACAAGGACAGAAATCATATTTCCCATAAGATTAGTACAAATAAAACGTCTAAACTATTTAGGATTCTACCCCTTTACTATCACAGTATTCCAAACGTCTTCCAAAAGCATTATACAAAACCAAGAACATCCTGTAAGTAAAATGTGCCATAGAGAGGATGCTATTGTACACTCGGTTTCTTCTAACACACATGTTTTTTTCTGATTACCTTTTCAAACTAGCCTGTCCTTTCTGATTTCTGCCCCTGAAAAAAAAAATGCTTGTAAATCCCATAAGCACTGAATCTTCAACAGGTTTCTTCAATGTCATTTTTTTATCAAAACGCACCTGAGACTTTGATGGCAATTAATTCAGAGCCTTCTCAGTCTGTGGTCCTGGCATTTTTTGTTATCAGGACTTAAGTGATGATTGCTAGAAGCCATCTTGTGGAATCGCCTCCTTTGTGCCACATCTATGTCAGACAGAATTTTATTTGGAGACAACCATTAAAATGCTATGGAAGAAATTACCGTGCTGCAAATGCTATCAGCCAGCCTAATAGCAGTAGTAGGTTATCATACTGTTGGGTTTTTTTTTTCCATATGGGTGCATAAAGATTTGTGCAAATGAGAACAGATGCATAATACTAGAGTAATCTTAGACATAGTGTGACTAAAGTGTTTGACACGTGAAACTGAATGGATGTTTGAAACATCTCAGTGCAACTCCTTCAAGACTGAAGCATTCCCTATCTAATTTCAAACTATTTTGTTTTTTTTTTAAACTAAACCAAGAAACGAAATGGAAATGAATTACATTGTTCAATAGAAATTGTCTGAAATCTTTAATTTTGTGTAATCTTGATATTTTGACTTTTCATTTAAATTCTGGAGGAAAAGTAATGTCAAATATTAATCTTGAAATATGGAAAAAAAAATCACTGACTCAAGTTCTTTTTGGTGCCCATCACAATGATTTACAAGCATACTGCAGTGGCAGTCCACACCTTGGAAACAACATAATTCAGTGTATATGAATGATAACTAAACTTGAATGGATGGCTATGTAAAACAGAGCCTGTCACTGTTCTCTAACCCTGAGGCCAAGTCTGAATATCTTCATGGTACTTGGCTATGGGCTTCCTCCAGGATATATGTTATGACGCTAAGGCAAAAGCACAATTGTGTGTGCATGCTAGTTGGGAGTGTCTGCAGTAAGGGGAAGCTGTGCTTTAGCCCAACGCCTGCTGGGATAGTGTTAGAGGACTACAGAGGATAGAGGCAATATAAATTGATACAAGCACACTGCCTTTTGGGACAAGTAGCTGTAAAGGTCTGAAATGAACCAGGAACTGTGCTATTCATACAGAATGTGCCTATACTAGTAAAGAAAACATACCAGAGGCAGTCCTCTGGCCTATAAAATAAGTTGCAGGGCACAGCTTGCGTCTATGTTGATCAAAGAAGGTGGCCATAACCAAGCTGTCTATTGAGAATGGTCTCTGCTACATGTGGATTTTGTTTTGCCTGAGCACTGTTTCAAGAATGCAAGTTAGGACAGGCTAAAACTGGATGAAGGGCAGTGTTAAGAATTTAACAGTATGGAAATTACATACCAGTGCTAAAAGCAGTAGTCTGTCCCTGCTTAGTTTACAAATATACCCATAGAAACCAGGGGTAAATTTTAATGTTTGGATGATTTGTTCTGATTTGAGCTGAAGATTATACGAGCATCCGCATTTACACAGTAGTGAGCACTAAACCCTTCCACACAGTTTCAGTAACGTACTTTCAAGTCACCTGTGGTACAGTCAGGCTGATCCCTGTCCGTTTGGGCTTTAGACAGGCTGGCATACACAGGGAGATCAGGTGGATATACTTTAGTTAAGTATACACAGTTACAAGGAACGAATCTAGGCTTCTGTGAATTTTCTTACTCTATTTCAGGGTAAAATCAAATATGTGAGTTTTCAGAGGCAATTTAAGCAGTCAGTTTTTGTCCTGGCCCTTAGCAGGTTCAGATGTACTCGGTCACTGTTTCTGGAAGTCATCTAAACAAATGTGGATAACAAAATCTGAGTTAGGAGTTTTAAACTTTTTGTAAACAGTAGAGATGAATGGGCATTGTGGGCTCACTTCAACTGTCTAAACATAGATATTTGGGGCCATTTTAGAGCTTTAGGATGTCTATCTGCATAGGGTTGGCACGTGTCAAAAGAAGTCCTTTACAAGTTGCAACCTTTGAATTAGCAAATGGTGAAGAGAGGGAACATCTTAGCACATCTCAAGGGGCATCAGATAACTAAGGTTAGGCAACTGAATGTGGTGTTCCTGCACAAAATTAATCTGATCTGTTTAGATTACAATGTTAAATTAGCCATTGGATTCAAATCCATATTAGAATGACATGTGTTTGCAATGACTTGTTTAGCTCTACCTATTTAGTCAGGTGAATTCCAAGTTTCACAAAAATTGATTGCATCTAGATTTTGGACTTTAGTATGGTATTGCGAAGCTAAGGAAAAATCAAATTAAATCTTACAATTGCTGAAAATATTCATTAATGAAACCATTGTATACTTCATATGAATACGGTTCCTATATCACAGTAAAGTGATTTCAGAGGAATTTTGCGTAAATAAAGGTGCCAGGCCAGGGACATCTTGCCATCCTATAGTTTTTATGCTGTTGTGTTATCTTATGATGTACTATTATAAGCTACATTGTAGTATATTCTCATTACACAAATGAAAAATAACCAAAATAAACCTTTCTTTACAGTCAGTATTATTGATTTCATCCCCATTCTCCTTACCTTATTCAGAGTACTTTCAGATTCAGAGTACTTTGAAATATATCAACATTTTTTTCGATGAAATCTTCCAGCAGAAGATTGCAAGACTGAGAATAATAGGCTGTCATTTTTTTCATTATCACATGCATATGCTTTACCTTCTCTGTAGTTATTTAACTTGAGGGTCATTTTATTTGAATCTGAGTGAGAGTAAAAGGGCTAACTTCTCGTGCCAAGAAACAAATTAGCTTTTTACATTGTTTAATAACTTCATCCAGTTCCAAATGCCAGCAAACAGGGATTAAATAGCAAGCCCCTTGAACAAAAACTCAATGGTGCATAACACGCTTGATTAGATATACTCTTTTCTGAAAGGGCCATTATTCTTAGTAGGCATATTTCATTACTGTTAATCTGAGTCCAAGTCTATGCATCCATAACTTAATAACTCCATCTGAACTGTCTAATCTTACCTAGCTAATCTTAGGATAAGTCTTCTAGCATTTGTGGGTTGTCTTGAGAGATTTTTGAGGCTGAAGAACCTTACTCCATGTTCCCTGTTGCTGTTTCTTAAAACTAAGATGAATTCCACCTAGGAAGGAAAATGTTTTACTATTTTAATGCTTACTTTATCTTTGTCTTCAGTTGAAACAAAGCAGTTTTCTCAGCAGTTTCCAAGCATCATTTTCAATTACTGCTTAGTATTGGCTTCTGTGCCTGGATTACTCAATGCCTTTTTCTTTAGCCAGTCTTTGCCATTTGCGACGAGTAACATAAATGTATTTACTACGAGGACCTACCCTGATGTGTGTTGTTTGTCTACATATATCAATAAACAATATCAATAAAATACGTTTTCTAAAACAATATCAGATTGGATGATCTGTTTCTCTGGTGACAATAGTAAGACTACTCAACTGAGAAGGAGGATTTGCTAGTTTTATTTGAACATTGAGTTAAATATATTTCCTAATTTTTTAATGAGCAAATGTATAAAAATGTCTGCAGCTGATTTTATTGAGCCAACCAATTTACATCCGTGTATTTTATAACTCCTTAAGACACTCTTGTTAGCAATTAAAAAGTTATACATTGTTATAAAGCAGTCACATAAAGTTTGCTTTAAAAAGTAATTTGGCATTATGTGAAATTTGCTACATTTTGCTCACATTAAAATTTTGATAAATTAACTTAGAAACTTATAAAAATATATCTTCTACGTAATAATTTCCTTGGGAAATAATATACTAAGAGACAAGAAAGAGACTCCTGCATTAAAAGGCCATCTAATAGCTCCTCTTATATACTAGAGTTTGCACTGTATGTGATTTTTAGAAGGCATGCGTGTACTTGTCAGGATTCATGTGGCTGTTGCTATAGTACAGACTTGCCTTCTTTGCATTAACTTCAGCTTTAAAACAGACCAGATTCAGCATGTTAGTCAAGTGCTTGCTGTGAACATGAGTGGCTGTTGTGATTTTCACTTCTCTGGACACCTTTAAGTGCTTTAGTAGTTCAGTGACTAAATAGGCCTTATATACCAGCATGCATTGAGAGGTGAAATCTGAATATTTGTGTAGATCGAGAGAGAATATCACTGCTAGAGACAACTGCAATTTAAAGTGGCATCTTAGTCATTTGTTTCCTTAGTCTTCACATTTAGTTTGGGAGCTGAGGGGTAGGTTTATTGGTTCTAAATTAATTTTCCTATCCTCCCTTCTAGGTTTGATTTTTAAATTTTGTTAGTAGAACATCCGGTATGGTTAGTTCATCTCCTTTTCTTTAGCTGCTAAAAAACCAAACCAACAACCCAACAATATAAAATAAATAAAATAAAGGAGTTTTTTAGTCTTCTGTAAATAATATGTAGATAGACACTACCATCTTTAAAAGGTCAATAAGTTGATCTATATAGACAACTATCTTGGCATGGAGGTGCCTATGTCTATCTGACTTAGGGGAGAATCTAAGGGCTTTTATTCAGTTGCTTAAGAATGGTTGTCTAGTGCTATAGATGGCTAGTCTTGTGTTGTATTTGCCAGTTCTGCCAACTGTTATAGCATCTGCACAGTCTGGTGGTTATAACAAAGGACCCAAGGGAACCGTGCATCTTTCTAAACAGACTCCTAGATGCCAAACTGTATACCTTAGAGCTCCTCAATGGCAGTAGAGACCAACAATTATTCATCTGAAGTGATGTCCTAGTGTCAACTAATTTGAAGTCTTCTTGCTATAATTAAAAATATTTATACTGAGATATGGTGTCCCACTTTGCCTCAGGTTTATACACACGTGATGAAAGACAATCTTTTCCCCAAAATAAAACAATTGAAAAAATAGAAAGAGAAATGTCAAAGTATAGGATATGTTCCGGTTTCAACCAGTCTTGAAAATTAAGATGAAAGTTTCTAACCTGAGAATTGTGACTAGCATGTTGTCAAAATTCAAAATAAGTTTGGTTAGAAGATGGTCTCAATCTTCTAACCAAACTTGTACTATCAGTGAAAACACCAGTGAAAATAACAGCCAGTCCCATATTAGAAACCTGTAGGATGTCTGAAAACCTGCCCAAACACACAGATACAGATAGCAAGTTTAATATCAGACATCAGTTTAACAGAAGAGTGGTCACTGGGGTCCCAATAAACACTGGATTTATTCACTTAAGCATGCTGCCTCTTGCATGATTGAACAAGAAAAATACTCCATATTCTTAAAAAAATCCCCCAAACCATATATTCCAAAGATGATTTAAATCCACGTTGTGTGCTTTATAGTTCATTCGGCCAACAGGGCTGTAAGAACTTAAACTCTTTTTAAAGCTTAATGAAAGACAGAAAGAAGATAAAATATAAGTATTAAATTGTATTAAAATTATAGCTGTGCACTTTTTTTATTGACATTCTAAAGAAGATGTTTTTAGGCAATACTGCCCATTACACTGCTATTTCTTGTAGCATGAACTGAATTTTGTTAAAAATACTGATTTGGAGACTTTTATTTGCATTTATATGAAATCTCCATTGCAACAGTGGTATATCTGAAATATACAGAAAAATAGATTAGAAAAACAGGTACATAGTTAAGATATAGTTAAAACTGAAGAGTTAAATTAAATGGTTATATATATATACATATGTATATTAGGAAATATTTATATGTTTTTCTATGTCTCAAACCTAACCTTCAATGAGAAGGGAAGGTCTGAGTGCTGTGTGCCCAGCCAGGTCCCTGTGAAGAGCAGGCGAGACTTGAAGCACAGTGGAGCTACCTGACCTTTTAGGAAACCTATAATATATGCAAGGAAAAGGCTAGAATCTAACACTTGGAGCATTTACAACCATATCCTGACATGTATCTTATGAAATATTTTGCAATACATAATATGTAAAATGAATAGCTTCTGCTAAATATTGAGGGAGCAAAACCCAGGGAATTGCTGGAAGTCACTCTTAACTGAATACAAATGTTTTAAGTCACTGTAGGATGATCCTTCTACGTTGTGAACTAGAATAATTTTATAGGAACAGAGTAAAACTTTGTCAAGGCTCTAATCCTTGATTAAGTATGTATGTCAAGTGCTTTTACCTTGCATGTTATTTCTAGAATAACATCATTTGGCAGACACTAAGGGCCTCATTCTAAAACTGTTACCTTGTATCAGTTGGTTTCCAAAGTTAATATGCATCTAGGTTTCGGAGCTCTCCATGGTGTGAAGAATGAAGTTTGGGAGAAGGCTTACAAGATGCAGAAAGTCAGCAAAATGGTAATGAACAATGTAATAAAACACAATGGTTTACATGTGCCTTCTGTTACAAAACAAACTAACAAAAAAATAAATAAAATAGAAAAAACTAACTACAAAATAAGACTTGTACAATTATTCTAAGCTCTGCCACTGCATTTTCCATATACTTCCTAGTTTTATAAAACTAGGACTTCTCAGATTAGGCTGCATCTAACATTTCAATGTATGCAAATTTATCATGCAACAATTAGGCTACTTGTGTGAATCTCCACACAAGAGGATGCTTGAGTTTCTGAGACTTTACAGAGCTTAACCACAGTATTTCACATAACTAATTTCTTCTTCTTTTTCTTATAAACTGGATTCTTGCCAACTCTACCAACTCAGATTTCTGAGCAAATAATGCAGTAAAAACAAGACAACTGTGAGAATTACAAGTTTGGTGTTTTTTTAGCCCAAGTGATGTTACTGAATGTAATACAAAAATGTTATAAATATTTCTCTTGGGTCCTGACTACATGATCTACTGTTGTCTTCCAGACGTATTTGGAAGTGCTTATTCTGAAGTGATAGGTGGACAGGTCCTTTTATCTTCCTACATCTAGCTCTGTTATGAAAAAAATTTAAGTAGACAGACTACCTCAAAGTCAGCTAAGTTCGACTGAAAACATAAAAAGTAGTGGTATACATTGGCTAGCAGTTACATAACTCAGAGAGGAAAAGGGAAATCTCTGCCCACTTAAGTGCTGTAATGATTAGGCTTTACATTATTTCCAGGGGAACTTTATCCATTGTTCCTGTTGAAGCTTGCAGAGCCAAAAAACTGTCTAGGGAGAAAGAAGACATAAATGATCCTGGGTCCAACTAATTTAGGGAACTGAGATTAATATCCCTGAACTGCTGTTTTGGTTTTACTATATTATTTTAAAACCTCTAATAAACTAATGTAAAAAGCAGATAGACATCTGAAATCTTAATTCTCTTCTTCTTGTCTGAGTTCCCACTATATTTCACTTAATATTACACGGCAATTGTATTAGTGCCAAGAACTATGGAAAGACATGAGAAAATTATTTTCCTTGAAGACCTTGCATTGAATTCTTTTTAAAATAAAATGCTTAGAAGAATGTGAAGGAAAACAGAAATGCAGCAAGCTGGCAAAGATCACAGCTCATGACAGTGCCAAAATGTTGCCTAGAACAAAGACTTGCAGAGCCTCATCTTGAGTGCGAAATCAAGAGAAGAAACATGACACTTTGACCTCATCATACTGCACATAGCATTGGGAGACGCTGAATGAAGGCTTCCACTGCTTTTAAGCACTACATCAACACCCATAGATATCCTTTGGTTTGCATTAACTCTTTTTTTATTAACATTCTATCATCAGAGGAATTGTTTCTTGTATCTTGTAGAACATCAGTTATTAAATACCTTTTAGAAACAGCATGTTTGTATTCAATCAATACAATATAAAAAATGAGGTTTTTCCACCATTTGTCAATAAGTACTAAATTACAATGCAAGAAGAGGGGGAAAAAAGGCTCCTCACTAAATTACTTAGTGTCAAATTATATACACAAGCACAAACAAAACCTAAGTGACTTCAAGAATAGCAGCTGCCTTCTTGCATATAAATTTTTTAGAACAGAGAAGAAAAATATAACTCACCTTAATTTTCGATGGGCCTAAACATCACTTTTGTACTGCTTTTTTATACATCTTCTTGCATGCCACTTGTGGCACCTGTTTTTCTTGAGCTGCTTCTCAGTTAACATCATGGTGAAACGTACACCTGCAGCATCTTTCATCTTCCGGCATTTGACTTTTTACCCCAGACTAGTATATTTCATTTGTATATGCTAAAAGAAACAATAGCAAAGACATGTGGTGATACTTCAGGTTATTCACGGATGTAAGGCCCATGTTTTGCATTGTGTTAGGAAGATTAAGAAAATAAAGCCACACCATAATGTTTTCATTTTTACAATTATAACAACAAAAAGGATATCTGATGGGAATAAATAAAACTGAAAGTGTAACATTTTCACTAAAAGAATGAGACTTTTTTCCAAATTATTGTGGTATAACTGAAAACCTAACCTAAGGAGTTATTATGGTGTCAAACTGGACACATAACCCAGACTCTTTCGTTCTCTGTACTTTTCAACTAAGAGAGAGCCAAAATGCAGGTCTTGCACTTATCAGTCCTATACAGGTTTTGGTTCCTGGCTTACATGTGAGAAAGATTGGCCTGCCCCATACTGTTTTAGTAGTTAAAGACTACAAGGCAAGAAATAGCCTGACTTTGTAATGGTCCAAAGGAAAAATAACAGAAATCCAAAGTCAAGGCAAACCCTTGAATTTGGAATTATTTTTAGCTATAAAGATTTTTGGCAGAAGAAAATGAACCAACCAGCCAAGTCCTCATTACTTGAATTAAAAAGAACACAACCCATCCTCTAACACACATCAGTCCTGAGAGAGGGAAAGGTCACACAGGTTGTATCTGACTGTGAGTGTGCCTCGTGGGTCAGCTGCTCCTCCTGTGGCGACATGAAATGGACTTGACATTGCAGCCTGGTGTTTAGAAAACAGGTATACATGCCACCATTGACACCGACAAATATTTGTATTTAAGGGAAGGGGGAAAGGCTAAGATATCATTGTAGAGGGTGCTGTTAAAATCTTGTATAGGAGTAGTCCTTGACTAGGACCATAGAGTAGCTTTAAGTAGGACCGTTGACATCAGTAGTACTACTTGGAGTGTATGAAATTAATTATATGTGTGTATAAGTAAGACCAAGACTTTTTTTTAGCTGGAAGAACATTATGAGAAAGCTTTCACCGTAGATGCACACATACTTTTTTCTTAGTGAGAGGGCATGATTTTGGACTCCAAAACTAGGGACATAATACTTCAGTGATGATGTTAGACTTAGAAGGTTTGGAAGGATTTAAAATTTTGATGGGCAGGATGTGGAGTAAGCTAGAATGATGTTGGCTATGTGATTCATGTTATGTGGATTAATACCAAATTAGGATTTTTTTAAAAAAAAAACAAACCAAATTATCTCATATATGACTTATAGCTTGCTATGGCTGGCTATCCAGCCTTTGGATTCCTTCAGAGACTGATATTGTATCTACTGAAACATCTATTCATTTTAGTAGGAAAAGGATAACCCTTAGCCAATATATATTTATAGCAACATAAATAAAATTCCACACCAGTGCTAACTTTAAGAGTAACTAATAGTAGAATGTAATGCTTTTAAAGAGTCTTGTTCAGGATTCTTACTCATACATTCATTCAAGTGGTAAAAAGTGGCATGATTTCGCAGAGAACCAAAACGAAGGTAAATTAGTGTAACAAAAAAAAAAAGAGACCAAAACCAGGTTAGGAAGTAAAAGTTATCTTTTAGTTGAAGTAAAAGAACAGGAAGGATAGAAAATGCTAGAAGAACAATCAGTGCTTTGAATACTTCTAAGACAACAGCAGAACCAAAATGATAAAGACAACTTTTTAAAGCTTGCTTAAACCCTTTATCCCCATATCTCAGATGTGAAGCCCTAAAAATTTTCCTTGATAATTTCATTATGGAATTCTGTATTATGACTTAGGCATCTTTATAAACTTTTATTTTTCAAATAGAATCTTTAGTGTATTCATAAAGCACAGTCTTAATAATAGTCTATTAAAATGGTGTTATTCACCAATTTATTATTTCAGTCTCATATCAGTATACTGCAGTTGAATTTCAATACTTTCATTGCTGTGGGTGAATAAACAAAATATTTTGTGGCAGTTCAAAATTACTTTTTTAACTTCATAACCATCAGACTGATTTTTTTTATCATTTCTGTATCTTTACATCATGAAATAACATTGCAACTTCCTTTTTGTAGCAGTGAGAAGAATAGAAAACTAATGATATTTATGAGACAATATTTTCTATTATCCTTCTTATTCTATAACATTTTCTATTCTACTAAAAATTGGGGAAGATAAAATGTAAACATAATTATATATTCAATGAGTTAAATAAATGAAAAGTTACATATTTTTCTATTCATTGAAATACTTGAATAGTTTCTGCATTGCAAGAAATGATACTGTTTCTGTGATCCTACACAGTACTGGTAAAGGGTAAAACTGCAAAGTCCCGCCAGTGGTGATGTCACTGACCTTGTGCTCATTCATACTTAAACCAGAAGGTATCCTCCTTATATTTTTCATTGAGATACAGGCTCATAAACATGGTCAAATTATATACAAATTTTCTAAAAGCTAAGCCTGAGGAAATGCTGATAATTATACTGTATTTTTTTTTCCTGATAAACCAAGAAATAATACAGTCAGAGTTCATCTCTTTTCTGCCCACAGAGGACAAAATCACATCTCTGGTAACTCTGAAGAATGTCCCAAACATGACATGGTAGAACAATGTCTTCTCCATTTGAAAACACCCCAAAAGTTAAAAAAAAAAGAAAAAGAGAAAAATTCCAGAGTATCTAATTCAGGAATCAGTGTCTTTTCCCATGCTGACAAATGCATATTTTTCAATTGGACCTCCATGTTTTGGTGTTTTGTTTTTTTTTTTTCAACTTCAGGGTAGCACAGAACAGGGAAGGGACAAATTTTGTTACTCAACATTGCTTAAAAAATACCTTCAAATTCTCTCAGGATGATACTAGGTTGGTAAGGGAATCTGGAACACAGGTTATTTTTTTCTTTCTCCTTCCAGCTGCGGGCAGTGACATTGGAAGAAACAAATGAGCCCAGTCTGTTAATACGTGGCTCCGTGACTGGTGTCACCAACACAATTCTGGGTTTTTCATAATGGGATGGACTACATAGCCTCAAGCCTGCTGGTGTCAGATGATATTCACCTTTCTCAAAGGGGGAAAAGTGTCTTTGCTCACAAGCTAGTGCAGCTCATTGAAAGAACTTTAAACTAGACTTGAAGGGCCAGGGGGATAATATAAGGCTTGTCTGGGAAAAGTTGTGGGATGACATGCCAATATTAGAGAGATGGGGTGTTAGCGAGGGCCCTTAGCCTGTTGCTCTGAGATGTGCTGGCTCCACTGCAGCACACTTTAAGTCTTACAGAGATGAGCCAGGGGTTCTTGAGGTAATAGGACCCAACAGGGAAACACCAGTGAAATACTCCAGAGGATTTAAGGGGTGTTCCTCTAGGAAGGTAACATGGCCAAACAGCCCAGCTGCAGTGCCTGTACACCAATGCACACAGCATGGGCAACAAACAGAAGGAGCTGGAAGCCACTGCGCTGCTAGAAAGCTACAACCTAGCTGTCATTACTGAAACTTGGTAGGATGAATCCCATGACTGGAGTGCAGCTATCAATGGCTAGAGGCTATTCAGAAGGGACAGGTAAGGAAGGGGAGGCAGAGGCGTTGCCCTCTACATCAAGAATTAATAGAGTGTGAAGAGCTGCCTCTGAAGAATAGCTATGAGCAGGCTGAAAGCTTATGGGTAAGAATTAGAGACCGAGGCAACAAAGGGAACTGTGTGGTTGGTGTTTAATACAGGCCGCCCAGTCCAGGGGAGCCTATTGATGAAGCCTTCTTACTTCAGCTACAGAAGGCATCGCACTTGCTGACTCTTGTCTTGCTGGGGGACTTCAGCCACCCCAATATCTGCTAGAAAAGTAGCACAGTGAGCTATAAGCAATCCAGGAGACTTCTGAAGTGCATTGTGGATAACCTCTTAAGCCAGGTAATAGACAACCCCACCAGAGGGGATGTGATACCGTACCTGATGGTCACCAACGCAGTCAAGTTAATCAGTGACGTCAAGATTGGAGGCAGCCTGGGCTGCAGCGATCATGCACTGGTGGAGTTCACAGTCCTGAGGAATATGGATAAGGGAAAGAGTAAAGTCAGGACCCTGAATTTTAGGAAAGCAAACTTCCAGCTCTTCAAGGAATTAGTCAATGGGACCCCCTGTAAAACTACTCTCAGGGACAAGGGAGCAGAATGGAGCTGGCAGAACTTTAAGGATGCTTTCCTTAGGGCATAAAAGCTCTCAATCCACAGGTGTAAGAAGTCAGAAAAGGAAGGCAAGAGACCTGCACGGCTGAGTCAAGACCTGCTGGTCAGACTAAAGAGCAAGAAAGAGGTGCACAGGCAGTGGAAACAGGGACAGGTAATCTGGGAGTAGTATAGGGATGTTGCCCATTTGTGTAAGGATGGGGTCAGGAAGGTGTACCTGCAGCTGAACTTGGTGAAGGACACAAAGAATAATATTTTGGACTTCTACAGGTATATCAGCCAGAAAAGGAAGATTAAAGAAAGCATCCCCGCACTGATTAGCAAGACTAGCAAACTGGTAACCACAGATGAGGAGAAAGCTGAGGTACTCACAACCTTTTTGCCTTAGTCTTCACTGGCAACCACTCTCCCTACACCTCTTGAGTGGACGAACCACAAGGCAGGGACTGGGGGAGCAAAGTCCCTCCCTCTGTAGGAGATCAGGTTCATGAACACCTGAGGAATCTGAATACGTGTCTAAGGGACCTGATGAGACACATCCCAGAGTTCTGAGGGAATTGGCTGATGTAGTTGCCAAATCACTCTCCATGATATTTGAAAAGTCATGGCAGTCAAGCAAAGTCCGTGGTAACTGGAAAAAGGGAAATGTTGCACCGATTAAAAGGTAGAAAGGAGGACCATGGGAACTACTGACCTGCCAGCCTCACCTCTGTGCCTGGAAAGATCATGGAACAGATCCTCCTAGAATCTATGCTAAGGCACATGGAGGACAGGGAGGTGATTTGAGATAGCCAGTATGGCTTCACCAAGGGCAAGTCCTGCCTGATGACTCTAGTGGCCTTCTGTGATGGAGTAACTACCTCATTGGACAAGGGAAAAGCCACCGATTTTGTCTAACTGGACTCCTGTAAGCCCTTTGACATGGCCCCCCACAACATTCTTCTCTCTAAATTGGAGCGAGACGTATTTGATGGATGGACTGTTTGGTGGATGAGGAATTGGTTAGATGGTTGCATCCAGAGGGTAGTGTTGAATGGCTCAATGTCTGGATGGAGACCAGTGAAAAGTAGTGTCCCTCAGAGGTCTGTATTGAGACCAGTACTGTTGAATATCTCCATCAATGACATAGAAAGTGGGATTGAGTGCACCCTTAGCAAGTTGGCAGATGACACCAAGCTGAGTGGTGTAGCTGGCATGCAAGAGGCAAGGGATGTCATCCAGAGGGACCTGGACAAGCTCGAGAAGTGGGTCCATTCATGTTAACCTCATGAAGTTCAACAAGGCCAAGTGCAAGGTCCTGCACCTGGTATCAATACAAGCTGGGGGATGAAGGGATTGAGAACAGCCCTACTGAGAAGGACTTAGAGGTACTGGTGGATGAAAAGCTGGACATGAACTGACAATGTGTGCTCACAGCCCAGAAGGCCAACTGTACATTGGGTGCATCAGAAGCATGGCCAGCATGTTGAGGCAGGCGATTCTGCCCCTCTGCTCCACTCTGATGAGGTCCCACCCGGAGCACTGCATTCAGCTCTGGAGTCCTCAACACAAGAAAGACATAGACCTGTTGGAATGGGTCCAGAGGACGGCCACAGAAATGATCAGAGGGCTGGAACCATTGTTTCTATTTATGTTAGTGACAAGACAGGACTAAAAGCATCTTTTTTTTTGGTATAAGTCACAGCTAATAAGTTTGAAGAAAAAATTACAGATTCTCTGAGAATAGAGATGCACAAAATCATTTGCTTGCGTAGCTGAAAACATCTGAAATCAATTGCTAATATACTTATTGTTAATATACTGCATAACCTGACAAATCACTTAACTTCAGACAAGATTTTTTTGTTCTTCAGAATAAATTTACTTTCTCTAATATCATATATAAATATGATATTTCTAATATAAAATTCATTTGAAAGAAAAGGAAAACAGAACTTGATATACAGAAACACTAGTGTATTTGTTGGTACCTAAATGCCTGGTTAAAAATTCATCTGGAAGGTAATTCATTCATCAATATCAAATATGAGCAAACTGAAAAGTAAATTTGTAGAACCTTCCTGATCTTTTCTTTTTCCCCAGTCAAGCCTATGATTTATTCATGTTATCATGAAAACACTATTTTATCTTTTCAAATTATATATTTTTAGCCTTGGGAATTCATCTCCTGTATTACATTTCAAGAATTTTGACTATTGATAAAATAGTAGTTAGAAATATGTAATTTTTTTAAAAATCACAAAATCCTCTCTAAATAGAAATTAATTATACCAATCCTGTGAGATAAATGAGTGATACAGTGAGGTCATTTTACTCAGCATAGTGTAAAACTAAGCAGCTGTGTCATGATATCCATTAACATATGTTAAAACGAATATCACTCATTCAAGGATGATGTTTGTATTACGTATTATAGATGTAATAATTGGTCTGAAGTTGGAGAATGGTTTGTAAATAGAAGTTATCGAGTTGGAATTTATGGTCACACAGGAAAATTAATTTTCTTTCCGCTTCAAAAAGTAAAAATGTGAGGTCTTTAATGAGAAATGATGATCTCTTTCACACTTCTACCAAAGAGTAAAGCTACGCATAGATACGTAATGCGGTAACAGTTCACATTAAGAGAGGCATCTCGAATATTGTATTCAGTTTTGGTTCCCTCACTACAAGAAAGACATAGAGGTGCTGGAGCATATCCAGAGAAGGGTAACAAAGCTGGTGAAGGGTTTCAAGCACAAGTCTTATGAGGAGTGGCTGAGGGAACTGGGGTTGTTTAGTCTGGAGAAAAGGAGGCTCAGAAGAGAGCTTATCGGTCTCTACAAGTACCTGAAAGGAGGTTGTAGTGAGGTGAGTGTCCTTATACCTATGTAGCAAGTGATAGAACAAGAGGAAATGGCTTCAAGTTGATCCAGGAGAGATTTAGATTCGATATAAGGAAATTCTTCTTCAGCAAAAGGGAAACACCAGTACAGGCTGCCCAGTGAAGTGGCTGAGTCACCACCCCTGGAGGTATTTAAAAGATGTGGTACTTAGGGACATGGTTTGGTGGTGAACTTGGCAGTGTCAGGTTTATGGTTCAACTCAATGATCCTAAAGGTCTTTTCCATCCTAAATTATTCTATGATTCTATGATCATTAGAAAAACATAGCACTGTTACCCAGGCAGATACCAGTAGCACAGGCTCCACTTCTTTTGAAAAACTTGTAAAATCTAAAAAAGAGTCCTACTGCTGCATTCATATAGTTGTTATAACTCACTCCCAGAATGTCTTGTTCATTTTGTGATTCATATTTGTGAGATGTAATCTCCTTGGTTTCTTTTCTCCTCAGTGGGAAAAATGACAAAAGTTTTTTACAGCTATGCTTGTTATACCTTTTTGTTTCATAAAGCAAGATTGAAAACATATGCCTGTCATGGAATAAAAAAAAAATGGTGGGGCTTGAGACAGTCCTTGTCTCCTGATGCAGATGGACCTACAAACTTGTGCCAACACAAGGGAAAGTCACGTCTCCTCCCTAGCTGGGTGTTATTCTTACTATGGGCAGATCTATGGAAATTAGGATGAGAGACTTGAATATAAAGAGAAACCAGAATAAGAGTGAAGGAAGAGATTGATGTAATTTTAATCTGTTTTGGGGTGGAGGTATGCTTTGCTAACTGGAATACTTGAAAGGCTAAAAATTTAAGCTGCAGGTATATTGCATTTATTGAGGCAAAACAGGGAAGATGCAGAAGGGAAATGTAGAAGTTAAAAAACAAAACAAAACACAAATAAACCAGGGCATTTTATTCTATGCTGGAATGGAGTATTCCAGCTAAAGAAAAGCAAACATTGCAAAAGCCATTAATTTATATTAAGTTGTTCAGGTCTATCCCTGAAATTATCTGTTCAAAATACTAAATTCAAATTACATACTCAAAATACTCCTTGGGCAAAGCTCTGCACTTCCAGTAATTTGAAAATAAATCAAAAAAGCTGATTTCATATGTGCAAAGGATATTTATTTGGTCCCAACTAATCACTGTAATTTTTGTTGTCAAAACTGGTGAAGATATCCAAGAAGAAAATCAGAAAATTCACAGAAAATAGGACTACATTGTATTACTATTGCCCATAAGCCCATCCTGAAGAGAAATTAACATCTAGCCCAGTGAAGATTACCATCTGGAGTTCAAACTAATTTGCCATTCTTGGAAAAATATCTTTTATCTTTTTTTTTTTATTTTTCTATGCAAAAATAAATGTACCCATATAAACAAATCCTTTTATTTCTATAGCACAAGGTTCCAACATTGTAACAATTCATACAAGTTAATTATTTTACTATCGAGTGAGAGCAGACTCAAACTTTCCCTTTCAAAGCTACAAAATGATAATCTACATTTATTTATTCTCCAGCCTTTTCACATGGTCTTCAATTTAATTTTGATGGAATCTATGTATCTTCTCAAATATCTATGAAGGGAAATTAAAAATTTGTTCTAACTGTCAGTAGACCTATGGGGAGTCACAGCACTTTGTTAAATTGTAAGTGATGCTGTTTATGAAATACTAACCTTGGAATTGTTTCTCCAAATTTTTCATCACTGAAGAGTAGAGCAATTGGTAACTTGGTATACTTTCTACAGTAAAAAATCCCTTCTTCTTAAGAATAATTTGCATTTGTATCATGCATATTTATTAATATTGCATTTAACTTTTTGTTGTTTTGTCTAAATCAATTCTAAGGAAAGTAATCCCTGCAAGTATCTCACACTCCTTCACTATCCCAAAGACACTGAGAATTTCTTCTGGTTTTGTATATTACTTTAGCATAAAATAACACATCACATTCAGAATAATGAAAAACCTTGGACTTACATCAACAAAATGTATTATGCAAAAAAAACACCTTTACTCATATTCATATGTGGTGAGTACCTTGATTTTTGGGAATTTTTTGGTTTAAGTGTTAATACTGTCAAACACAGTAAGAAAGTTTAAAGGACTACTGGACAATGTAAGAAATACATATTGTACTATTTGATTCAGAATTTTCTGAGCATTTTTCATACTCAAACATATCTTCCGGATGTTAATATTTAGGGACATCAGGAGCTGACGATATACTGAAGGATATAGAGTAAGGATATACAGAAGTAAAATAGTAGGACTTTGATTTTAGCTGTACTAATAAATGAATCCCTTTTTTAGATGATACTGAAAATTTAAATCCATAGTCCACTTCAAAACACAGGAGATGTTAGCATGCTTTATTAAAAAAAAAAAAAAGGTATTGACCCTTGTCCTACCTGTATTATTGCCTTTAACACAGTTACTTTAACATTCAGAATCTCCAATTACTCTTTTGGTTAGTATATTTACCTTCATTTTCAATTTTGCTTGTGTTCTTATTCCCAGATGAGATTGGTGTGAGTATGTATGTAATTATGAAAAAATGTGATCGAGGTAAAATGCAAATAAAAATGCAGGAAATTAGTTCTTGAAAGTACTCAAGACGTTGTGAATCACAGTTTGGGGGACTAAAGTAGGCCAATGTCCAATACAAGCTAATTAGAAACATGTGCTTAGTTCTGCAAGTACAGGGTTGTGGGAAAGTAATGGAAGACTGGCGAGGAAGATTATAAACACGCTCAAAGGACTCACACCTGGGGTGATAGACAACACATATATCACACTAATCATTACTCAGTCTTACGTGCTTGCAAGTGAAACATCTGTACTTAGATACCATAAGTCTGTGATGGACTCAGGGACACCTTATGGAATCTGCTTGAGATTCCTGCCCTGCTGTTGAAGAAGATCAAAGCGCAGTGGAAAACTATGTCTGCTTGAACTGTTGAAATACAGGTGAGAACAGCAAGCCTGAGCTCTTGCCCTCTTATTAACAAGGACTCTCTCGCTAATAAGGACTCTCGCTCTGCGGTGACTGCGTCCCTTTCTTGCATGCCACTGCCTGGGTGCTGCTTTGGAGATTCCCCAGTCTGCGAGGTATCAAGATTGAATTTGTTCTTTGCCTTTTATCCGTGATTTTGTAGTTGTTCCTGTGTCCTGTGTTCATCGGCTCACACAAAGGTAGACAAAACTGCCAGACAGGTAATAGTCACTCCTATATACACACTGACAAGGCTGCAGGAATAGCCGCAGTTGCCTCAGGAACTTATGGTTTAAAAATATACCTCTGCTGCCTCTAGCATTCTTAAGAAGCCATGTCCATCAGGTTTGTGCCAGCAAAAAAGTTTCTTTGCAAGAAGAATTTTCTCTTCTGATTTCTCCTTAGCATCACAATGGGTTCTGAGAAACGTTGAGTTCTGACACTTTCTTTCTTCTTATAGGCAATGACGTGATAAGTACGTCATTTGTCCAAAAACATGATGAGAACAATTTGCATAAGAATGATGACAGGTTTATTTGCCTCCTCATTCACTTAAAATGGCTAATAATGCCACATACTAGAAACATAGTTTGAATTTATTTTCCTGTAATTCATCTAATGTACAGCTTGGTCTAATAAAATAATGAAAAGGCAACTTTTGCTGGTCTTAGAGCAGTTAAATCTGGGTGATCTGCATATACCCTGAGAAAAGTTAACATAGAGGAGAAGTATTCTTGCAGAGGCATAGAACAATTTATATTTGAAGGAAATGCTGGGGATATCTGATCAAATGACATCCAAATATAACAGTTTCTCAGGATAATTTTAAAGGGATTTTTTAATATCTCCGACGATGGAGATTCTGCAGCCTCTCTGGGCAACCTCTATCACTATTTGACCGTGTTCATAGACATAGACATCTCCTGTGTGCCAGTTTGCCAAAACATAGACAACATACTTTGTCTATTCTCGAGATAGAATGAATATGACAGTGACCCCTGGTGTCAGTGAAATGTAATTCAGCTAGAAAAAAAGTGGACAAAACATTTTCTTCCATCTCATTTTGGTAGATGTTTGCACAATAGGAATTAACATTGGAATTAAGGGATATTGCTCCATGATATTAACAGTAAATCCTGACTAAGAAGGTATAATGCAATTCCCTCTTGTCTTTTGAAAAGTAATTTACATGTGTTCTAAATGATACAACGAAGACAGTAGAATTATAGATCATAGAATGGTTTGGGTTGGAAGGGACCTTTAAAGATCATCTAGTCCGACACCCCTTGACACGAGCAGGGAAAACTTTCACTAGATCAGGTTGTTCAAAGCCTCATTAAACCTAATGTTATGATGTTAATATAAGTTATAATAATGTGGGGGAAAAAAGAGCAAAATTTATGATGTTATTTCAGAATCTTGAATAAAATCTACTACGTATATGCTTTTTTTTTTTCAGATTTCTGTCTATTTTTTACAATTTATGTAGCTACAGATGTACAGGCAGGTGATATACCTTAATGCAACAATGACCTTTGCATTAAATGTTAGTGTCAATGGGACATGAGATTGCACAGCATTTTGATAGTACTAGATCCTTAAAAGATTATGAGAGTCACATATCTAAACATCTGAAAAGAGAGATGATGAGATTTGGCTCAAAGCTAGACATCAAAATGAAGTGTCTACTTCTATATATGGTCTACAAATTCTTTTTGTACTTAGTGAAGATCCAGGGCTCATTTCAGGCACTTAAACACAAGTGTTTATGACTAAGTGATATAAAGAAGATTATTCCATTTGGTCTCCAGCTGAGGTTTCAGAAGGTTGGAGAGTATCTACTAGGTCTGCTGTAAATTCATTATTCATTATAAACCAAACTACAGGCAACAGAACCAAGCCCAAATTCAACACAGGCAGTGGATTCTAAAGAATCATTCATCTCAGATTAAATTAGACACCTTGGGCTTAATTCAGTTGCACACATGTAGATATACAGTGTGTTTCTATACCAAAGTTTCAGTCAGGATCACGATTTAATGTGAAACTCTCAACTTAAAATGTGGACCTGTCTACAAAAACACAAATGAAAAAATCTTCCCATGAAATGTGTATAATGGGGACATGAGATCCTCAGCACTAACTTTTTTGCTCTACAGATGCATTCTTATTGATCCACACTAATTGTTAATGGAGACATAGCCTAATCTCATTTTAGGTGCTATGGGATATCCAATCTGAACCCCAGCTGCTGCTCCAGAAGAAAAAAGGATTTCCTTTTTTCTGACTGTTTAAGCTTCCAGACGCATGCGGACATTCTGGGAACCTGAATGCGTTTCTCTCAGACTCCACTACGTACCCATTTAGAAAACTGAACTGAATGTTAGTCAAGTCAGCTTGGTGAACTGAAGTGTTCTTCAGGCTTCAGTAACGAGTATATGTTAATGTAATCTCCAATGACAATAGTAACTGCCACACTTAAACATAGGAGTCTCATCTTAAACTGAAACTCATCCTTCATTTTTAGAACTTGAAATTTAGTTCAGGTACACGAGAGTTATGCAAACATGTTGTTAAATGTTTTGACTAACTATGCCTAAATTTTTTTCTGAAGATGTAGCGTTCTTGGGGAAAGCTCAGTTTAGTATGTAAGTGTTTTCAAAGGTGATTTTTATATATCTTTTTGAACATTGACTTTATAACTATATTGGTATATCTCTGCTCACCAGAACTTGATTTTGGGATGCCTGAATACATATTTTTCACTCAAGCAACAGTGTATTCATGTTTGAACGTGACCTGATGAAAAAAAAATAGACTAAATCTTCACAGGAACAAATTCTCCATGTTTAAACCTTCCCAGACTATTAACTGTAACCAACAAGTGAAGCGAAGGATACTAACTTTAAACAAGTCTTACAGTTTCTCACATAGTCATTGATAAAAGGATTGGGGAAGTATATATTATTTTTACCGAGATGTTGGACAAAAGCAATGACTCATTGAAGTAATACAGAAAAAATACTCAATGTCTGGTTGCATAAATGAACACCTTCAGATGGCAACATCCCACCTGTTGGTCTATTTGGGTCTATTTGAATGCTCACGTAGATAACTGGTCTTATAACGATGAAGATTGAAATGGAAAACCAAAACCTTCTCTACAAGGTTGTAGCAACCTAGAGTATGCTACTGTTTATCCTAGTGATGTTTTTCTTTTCCATAAGTGGGATACACTCTGTGCCAGAATGACTAATCATCTCCTTAACTGCTATCAGGATTCCTTCTTAAAGATGCAAAGGAAAATCCAAGTACAATATAGAAATATACCGATCATTTCTTCTGATCTGTTTTGTGTATGTAGGTCCTATATTTTCCATTACACAGGTAAGGAAATAAAAATAGGTAAATGGGAAAGTCAATGACAGCATTTATCACAATTTTTGCTACTTTCAGATGTGTTCAGATATGCATAACAAGGTGAAATAATTAATTGCTGTCAGATTTAATTTTAAGCATCAGAGGGTTGTGGTTAGTGGTGCAGAGTCTAGTTGGAGG
>VZSZ01000655.1:0-12500 GCA_013398815.1 Ibidorhyncha struthersii
GGGGTGGGGTGGTGGAGGGGGTGGCAAAGCAATGATTTATAAAACAGAGATCGCATTCTTTTTTAATTAAGTATCCGTGTAGATTTTATCTTCCCTGAATTTGACAGGAGCACATAAGACATTACATTAGTCTGGCAAGTCGTACGCGCCCTTTCTAACTAACAGCTTGTAGAAAAACAAACTGTTTCCCAAAGATTAAAAAAAACCCAAACATATAAATGTAGGAGAGGGAAGCCCGGTTTTGTAACCTATGGCCAGTTATGGCAATTACATTTTTTTTGGCTATATGTAACGAGCCTGAAATTAGCAACATATCCAACTTGACAGCTTTTCATGAAATGTTTTACGTATACAATAAACTCCGCCGGTGCTGCCATTCCGATTGAATAGATTCATTTTGCCTTTTAATAAAAGCACACAGCCAAGCGCTCGAATTACATTGTAATTGTTCCACGTTTTCCAGAGTGAAAGGAGTTAAGTCTAAGGGTGTTTATAAAAGGTGTTTATTATAAAATAAATAGGTGAGGATGGATCCTGCCATGAAGGGTGATGGATTCCAGCATGAAGGACGTATCAAACGGAAGTAGCAAGGCAAGTACGCACCAGGCGAGCGGCGAGTAAACGTGCAGGTAGAACACATGAGCCCTGAGCACTGCTGGGAATTGAACAGATAAATCTTTTGTTATCTCTGAAATGGCATTTTGCTATGCGAAACGTACTTTTTTTTTTCTTTTTAGTAAAAGCAAATATAAAAACGTACAAGTCAATTGAGAAATAACTGGGAAAAAAAAAATCTCAGATACATCTTCGGCCCCATAAATAACTCAGCACTTTCCTAGATGCTTATTATTTCCTTTGAACCCAACAATACAAAGAGCGGCCCTTAAAATAAAAAATCCTCACCGTTTCGGATCTTCGGCGCTTCCTTTAGAAGCGGTTCTCTAAAATTTCATTCTTCCACTTATGTCGCTCTTCTAAATTTGGAATTTAGGGCTTTTGGCATGTTTACAGTGTCATATCCCATGAATAATCCTAACAGATAATAGTTTGTTGATTTTAACTTGGATTGCTCTTTTTGTTATTGTTATTAATAGACAGCTGTTTAAAGGAGCCCTTAAAAGCAGGAACTACCAGCATTATAACTCCTCTGATGAATCACTTGAATGAAGGATACATTTTATTAACGAGACAAGTGTTACGCAGTTAGCAATTCATTCACTCTTTTGAGATAAGGAGCGCTTCCCGGTAACTTTTCTGAGTCTGTTAGCACGGCGGGGACTGGAGTTTACGGGATGATGTGCCCTCTCCCTCTGTCGTAAGGCTAATCGAAGGTTTACTTAAAGGGTACCATGTTTCACCGCCTGGCCCAGCCGCGAAGGAGTGCTAGATCTCAGTTGGATTTTACTTGAATGCTCTACTTAGCGGGATTTAAGGAAAGGCAACCATAAGGCAAGAGCGAGCCAGCGGAATCCCAAACTCAATTTCAGAGCCCTTGAGAAAATCCTTGCCAGTTTGAACTCCACCTCGTCTCTGCTCTATAGTGCTGGCCCCAGGCATTGTAGCTACTAGGGACCCAAGCCCAGGAGGAGACCTGAAGGGCCTCAGCTAAGCATAAAGAAGCATGAGCATATTGTTGCAATAACAGCGTTCGTTGAAAAGGGAGCGAGCCAAGTTGTCTCCAGGCAATGCAGGTAGCAAGCTTAGATTGGCTTCCCAGCCAGACAAGTCCCAGTTTTTTCACCATTTGAACTTGTGCTACACAAGTCATTTATTCAGATGTTCATTTTTTTCTCCCCTTCATGCCTTTGGCTCAAAAGCCACTCAGTGACACTGCGGCAATCTCTGGAAAATTCCAGGTCACCGGGGAAGAGAGTTGTGGTGCTCCAGCAAGAGAACTTTTTAGGGGAAAAAATCACCATTGCTCTTGATTACAACGGGCCATTTCTCACTTGACTGAACTGAAACCAGACCTCAGCCATTGCCGCCAACGAAAAATGTGTCCAGAGCCCCTGGAAAGCTGAAAGCACTGTTTGCGGTTGCGTGGAGTTTTATAAGGGTGGACCGTGGAGCCTCCTTAGACGTTTACCCTTAGAGACTGTAAGTTGCCGAACCCTCCCCCTGGAGAAGGCCCTCGCTGTGTTAGTTCAAAGGATCTAGTTGGCGAGGGGTTCCCCTGGGCAGTGCCGAGGAACCGCGGTGTCTGGCGGGGAGGCGGCAGGGCTGGCAGTGCTGGGGCTGTGGCAGGCCCCGAGCTGGGAGTCAGGACAGCTCAGCATGCCGAAGGTTGGTACAGAGACATGGAGCAGAAGAATCATCCTAAATTTAGAGGCCTTTTTGCTTCCTGGGCTGCATACACGTGGAATAAGCAAGAATCCGACCCGAAACCTTCAGCAAGGCTTCTTTCTTGTAGATCCTTGCAATAGCCTACAGCACTCAGTAGGCAGACACCCGGCATGCGATGTCGAAAGCACTTTGCGCACCAACTAATTTTGGCAGTTTGATTCTGTAAAAACTATCGCTATGGTACCAGTACATCGTCTATCACTTTTCTCTGCCACGCGTCTTCAAACTAGGCCACCTTGCAGCCAGACACAAGCCACGGAGTCCAGAAAGACAGCAGATGAGAAACAGCCTTAGCGCTGAGTACGGTCCTGTGTGCGGAGCCAGTTCCTTGCAACTTATATGCATTTTCCGTTAAGACCCTAATAGGAAAACAAGACCCTTGCCCAAAAAGACAAACCCCCACTGGTAACCAGACTTCCTTCTGCCTGCTCTCGGGGTCACTTTTAGTGATTCCCGTGTTGCCGGCCACACCGTGTGTGCCGCGGGCGGGGGTGGGTGCTCCCTCTTTCAAGGCAGCCCGGAGCCCAGCAGCTGTCTGCTGGAATACGGGCACAATTTCTTTACCTGAGTGCGGTTTGAAAGCTGCCGCTGGAAGGGTGCTTCGTCCTGGGGATTGCCAAGTGGACAGAGGCCCATCGCCGGGGTGTAAACGGGCTGCATCAAACGGGCGGGATTGCCCTCAGGAGGGAAGTCAGGTAGGCTGGCCACCTGCCCCCGCGGCGGGCGTCCAGCTGGACTGCTTACACTGACTGCGTGTGCCGTGTCAGGAGTCAGGCACTGACTCACCGAAATTGGGCAGGTACTTAAATTAGGCAGCTTGGAATTCACCTTAAATTATTTAGGCGTGTATTTGATATAAATAAACTTCAAAGAGACTGAATAGGTTTGCCAAAGAAAAAAAAAAACAGAGAAAGCACACAGGTTTTGAAATCCTCCGCCTTGGATTAAAATGAAAAACCAAAGTGATTTTTAGGGCTTTCAGAGAATCTGAAAGGCACTATTAAAAAAATCAGTCCAAATAACTCATCTGATCTGCAGGAAAACATGGTCTGCAATTCAAAGTTTATAAAAACTGAAATATTTAATGGCAAGTAAGGCAACATGGTAACCAACTTCACATACCTTAATGCTTTTCACTGCCAGTCAGACTGAAAGGACATGTACGGACACATTGCATAGTAATATTTAGAACCTCTGTTGGCCCACAGGCAACAATACTGAACAAGTAACATGCTGCGGGCAATATCCATACATCCATACATTGCTATAACTCAGGCAGAACAGAACAGTGGCAGACACCTGAACTTCATTTATATTTTTAAACTTCCTATGGCTGCAAGCAGTGTTGGAGGGTTCTGCCAGCAACATGTTACACTGATTGGGAAACACTGGTTTCGGGTGCCAGTTAATCTAATTGCAGTTTTTTTTTTTCTCAGAAACAAAATTGTTACATGATACTCCGTTTAATTTTATAACAACACTGCATCTTGTTCGTAGGTACAATGATAGCTGCTCTTGGAAACTTCTCAAAATTGTTATTTAGCTAGACTTCACGAAGACGGACAAGAAATAATTGTAACTGTATTGCTTGCTGAATCAAGGATATCAAAATAGAGAATCCACATGGCATCTCTCGATTTGAAAAACAAGCCGGTTCATCTCCAAGTGCACGTGGGTTGGAAATCTTACACTTAAGAGTTTAGCTCACAGAAAAAAAGTTTTGAAGAAATGAACATTCATTATAAAACCCCCCCTTTTCTAGCCTGAAGTAGCACCAGAGTGTACTGGCAAGACAGCAGATATGTAACAGTTGGGCACCAGAGGAAGGAGAATTTGATATAAAAGCTTAAAATAAAAATCAGATCAAAGCTGCTGTGGAAGATGGAGTAGAACAGAAATGTAAAGGAGCTTCAAGAATAGAGTCACTAACCCAGTGAGCAACCTAAAATCTCTTTCTGTGCTGCAGCAGTTTACTTATACATCAGTTGCATCCATAACTGTTTAAAACCTGACAAATCTGAGCAATTTCACTCTTGGAAACATAAGCCTCTTTTAATCTCTTGGCAATGAAATCGCAGTTCTCTTTACTCTATGTTAGTTCAGCCAAGAACTGCGCCATTGTATGCTATCTCACAGCTTTGCATTTAAAAAGAAGTAATGCTCACTTAATGCATAGTCATTGTATTATCTACACCATAACTAACTCTGAATGATCAAACATTTATCCCATAAAGGTCTGCTTGTCAAAATTCTGTGTTACGTCCAAAAGAGGTAAATATAGCCTGAAAAGTCCTTTCTCTCAAAGACATCCATATCTCCCAATCAAGTGCAAACAGCACACTCTCCTTTGTGCGCTTAACACTCAGTTCCGCATCCTGCCCATTGGTCCTGTTGCATAGTCTCATACCTATTAAGATATGTAAGTTCAAATATTTGCAACAATATAAAAAACCCCATTGGTAAGCAATGTAGAAAACTAGGTTTCTTTGAGAACTCAGCTGGCTGATTTGCTATAATATTTTTTCTCTGTAAACACTTCTCATTTTTTAAATGGAAGTAGATTGTAGAAATCCTTACGGAAGGAATCCTTTTTGTTTCAGAACCTGAAACTGAAACAGCCTTTCTAGGTTTTTTGAGTCCCAGCTGCTTCTACCACTCCCATCCCTTTTACAAATAAGTCACTGTTTTAGAAGCAGCGAGTGATTTTCCCTTTTGGGTCTTTACTCTCACTACTATCGGGAAGCTACTCCTGAGCCTTGCTTTTTGGGTGGATGGGAACCTTCACTTCTGAATTTGCATTACCGTGCATCTCTGGTTTATGGCTACTAGATGATTTAACCCATCTCATGTAACCCAGCCATTACCCTACTTTGAGAACAATCACATATTTAAAAATTGAATACATTTTATCCAACAGAAACTTGCCTTTGAAACTGGGAAAATTTAATCTGGACTGATTTTTTAATAAAAATTGTAGGTGTGGGGACCTGGGTTTACAAGAAGGACAGAAAACCCCCACCTGCTCAGTGGTTATTACGACAATAGCACGTGATTGAAAACAATTGCTTTTCATAAAACTTCATATAAGAAATACTTCCAGTCATTAGCAATGTGACCATTTTTAGCAGCAGCAGTCTTTAAGAAATCCTAGATGTTTAAATCCTGTTTATTTCCCTGCAAAGGTATCTTCTCTTAGCATATGTACATCTAAAAGCCATCTATAGCTTGTGGGCATACAGCATCTGAGCAGAGGTAGGGATATTCACAGTTTTTGTACATCGATATAAAATGTTAACATATTAACTTCCGTAGGTTGACCAAAGCAACAAAATCGTTTGATTAAAAATCAGTCTTACTAATACAGACATTTTTTTCCACAATGTTCTCTTGCTAAACCCATTTTTTATGTTGGTGCTGAAAATAATGATGCAAGCAACTAAGTGTAATTGTAGAAAATTATTGCTAGCGATTTGCATATGAAATACACACCTTTTACTGCCTCTAGTTAGCATTGTTCAACTAGCTTATAAATAGTACAGCTGAAACGCTGCAAACAGAAAACAGTTTTCGATGGGCACATGCTATGAATGAAGAAATGTTCAGACACAATGTGCAAGTTGGAGAGCTTTCATCAAAACTAGCCAAGAGGGAAAAATGCTTCGTTTCCTAATCACGCTCTGTTTTGGAGAAGCGAAAGCATCGCGCTCATCTGCAGAGAGCAAAGCTTTTTAAAATGAGTGTTTATGTTTTTCTGGAGGAAAAAAAAAGAGTAATCTAACCTATCGGTCTTGTTTCAGATTTTTCTAATTACTTCTACGTAACAGTTCATTTTAATAATTTGACATTTAATAACTGCTAAAATTTGAACCTCGCAGTAGATGCAAGCCATTTGCTGTAAACATTGAAGGCATAAAAAAAGTTTAGTTTTAAGATACAGGTTTTGGTGCAAGTAAAATACTCACTTTTGTGTACAATTTTAAAACTAAAAATGTTGACCTTTATTCTAATAATAAAGCAGAGTATTTTTAGTCTTTGATATTGGGTGAAGGAGTGGAAGGGGGAAGACAAAGTGGAATAGGGTAAAGATGAAAATTTGGAAGCAAAATTTTTTATAATGTTGCTGCAAAATTGAAATTCTCCTGTACCATCATATCAAAATATGCCTCAAAATGAATTTTATAAATAAATTTCTTAAGAAACAGATACATGTGAGAGCTACTGTTTTGGTTATCAGTGGGACACCTGCCTGCCACTATTTGCCGAGAGCAACATTCTCATATGATACGATCCCTCTTTTTCTACTGCAGATAGACTTGCAATTCCGTCATGTAAAGTCGGTACAATCCCGCTTTCCAGTTTAGTATGTTGTCTTGTGGCTGTTTCTATTTTGGAGGGGGGGGGAGGGGGAAAGGTTCCCTTTCCTCCAGAGGTGAACCATGACAAAAGCATTTTGCAAATAGGAAGGAATTAAAGTCAACTCCAAGCGCTGCGGAGAACGAATCTTCTACGCACGGGGGAGCCAGAGCATTCCTCTGCCCGGGGTCGGCGGCTGAGGATTTGGCAGCGGCACCGGGGACTGCGGGCAGAGTCACAGTCACGCACAAGCACGAGTGCCCGAGGATGCGGACAAAGGTGATCGCGTGAAGCTTCGGTGTGTCGACTGCCAATTCGCTTGTCACTCTCTTCTCCCCTTCATAACCTACAGCAAGCGTCGTGCTTTGTCTTTTGGGTGATTCGAAAGGCATTTGCCAACTTGCTTTCAGAATTTTAGCTTAATGGCTACTTTCTCTCAGCTGTAGAAAAACAGGTTTACCCTAAAAGGGAAACACGTGAATGCTAATTATGTAAATAATTAATGTGTTTTAGGGATCGGGTTTTGAAAGGAAAAAAAAGATAATTTAATGCAAAGACCGTCAGAAAGTCAACTTCGAGAACTGGAAATATTCTTTCCTTTGAACTGCTTTGAGAAACTGAAAAGCTTTAGCTCTTTATTTTTCATAAGATACTCTGCAGGTAAAAGTACTTTGAAGAGTACAAAGAATGAAAAAAAAAGTTCGATGCCTCACTCTTCTGTGAGATTGAAGTAGTTGATGAGAGTAGGGACAGCTAGTTAGCTGACCCAGAAGCCACTTCCTTGATGAATCTCCAGCATGACACGGTTGCTGGAGTTAGCCTTTTGCATCTATGAAAATTCAAACACTATCTGCTCAGAAGAAAAAGCAACGGAGAGATTTCACCAGCAGGTTTACCCCTGAGGAGGTGGGTCTGGCATCTTTAACACCGCTTGGGGCAAGGAGCCTTCCCCAGCCACTCCAGAAAATTCTTCCTTGATGTTTCCATTAAACTAAAAAGAGCTTTTCAGTCTTTTAGCAATTTCTATCAAGTTGGAGGCTAAGTCAAATATGGGCCACCCGTGCACGCTTTATTGCAAATAAGGCAAGGCACATGCTGGGTTACATTAGGAGAAGCAGAGCCAGCTGATCAGCTGTGCCAGGCCGTCAAATCCGTGCGGTCCAATAAACCTGGTTGTCCCTTTCCTCTGCCTGGTCGGAGGCAGAGCCCCTGTATTCCTGGTCGGAGCATTCATTACCTGATTCTTGTAACTTCAAACCAGAAGTTCTTTATTCGGGTCAGAAAGAGGGTTAGCCCTTTTACTCTGCCTGGGAAATTCCTCAACAGCAACTGGAGCAGTAATTTTCCTGTATGGACCCTTTTTGGCTGCTGTTTTCCTCACAATTCACATACCCTAGCTTCTAGGTTTGAGGGGGGTTCACCATCCCACCTCCTCATGTCCTCCTCATGGTCGTGCACACAGAATCACAGGGTGGCATGTAAATGTGCCCACGGTGCCTTTCCCCTTGAGCAGAGAATGGCTGACTTGATAGCTGAGATGATGGCTGGTATGGGTGAGGAGGAAGACATACCATCTTGGAACGGTCTCCCCAGCCAAGACACAGGCCTGTAGGGTTAGGGTAGAAGAGAGATTCTCTTTGAATTGCTGGAGCTCACCAGCCAATCTACCCAAAGCTGGGACCTCGATGTCTGGCCAACTCATTAGCGCCAGGGTGCTGGCGTACGATGATGGTGTGCTCCATACAAATTTCTGCTGCATGGACCGCATGCACTGGACTTCATCTGGGTCTTTAGATGCCTGGTTGTTGTCCGGGCTGCTGTAGATTGCCTCTACCACTGCTAATTCCCTCAGATACTGGATACCACTCTCAGTGGTTGTCCACTTGCCTCGATAGTTTATGAGATCCTCCTTGAGGGGATACGTTTCCTTCGTGCTTAACAGGAGCTGCCTCCAGAGGCTACTGATTTTGCCCCTTTCCAGTCTCTTTGTTGATGCCTCAGTCCCTTGTGAGGGATCCCAGCTGCTGGGCTTCCTCACCCTCCAATTCCTGACTTTTGGCCCCAGTATCCCAGCACTGGAGCAACCAGCAGATAATTAGCTCACCAGGTTGATAGCTATAATCTTTGTGTATACGTCGCAGCTCCCTTAGGGATAGGGTGGTTTCTGGCTGGTTTATGATTTCTATCTCTTTCGCCTCCTGTTCTTGTGACTGCTCTGCTGCATAGCTGACTCCCTCTCTGGCTTCTCATCTGACTGAAGTTGACTTCTCCTTCCATTGTTTCTTCTTGACTATAGGACCAGCTGATATAGTTGACAGTTGGGTCTCTGGCTTAGCCACAGTGCCTGTTTGTGTCTTCAGATCCAGAGACCCCCTCTCTCCCTCTTGAGGGTGCTGAAGAGTGCTTGGTAGGTATAGGCCAGGCCCAGCACGGTGCGAGAAGTTGTGTCCCTTTAGCAAAGCCAGGGTATCCTTTTCTCAAATGTTCTGTCACTTTATCAGGGTCCTGCACTTGTTCGGGGGTCAAGTCCCGCACCATCGGAGGTGAAAACTGTTCTAGATACCTGCCCATATTCTCTCATGCACTGTGCCACCCACGACCACACTGCCTCAGGGCACATCCCTGTGTTATATTCGTAAATAGTTAACCTTAGGAAAAGCTGGAAACAGGTTCTTGAGACACACCACTGTGAGCATTCTGATTACCCAGAGATGTTCAAAACACTGAAGAGTTGTGACAAGGTGGAAAGCAACCACCCTGCGGGAAGTGAAGGGGAAGGTGCTGGTCTTTGTTTCTTCCACAAATTGGCTCTCAGAGGAAAAGAGGGAAAATGTGTAATTGTTAATTGTCTCCACAAGATGGTTCCCAAAGTACTGGGACAGAAGCATTGCAGGGCCCAAACACCAGATTAGGCTCAGGGCCAGTGCTTTCATCATAGTTCTCCCGGGCAAAACACAACCGAGTGCTACACGGCACAGCAAACTGCAAAACCAAACCCAGCCTTTAACAAGCTCTCTCAAATTCGATGTACAGCAAGAGAAGGAGCTTGACATGGAGGGGGTAAAGGAACAAATAAACCTGCATCAAGAACAAGTCATCACAACCAGCAACAGCTAAACAGGTATAGTAAGTTCCCTCTAGCACACTCCGGTCAAATATCTCATTATCTTGAACCCTGCGTGTCCCACACTGGGTGCCAAAAAGGACTGTGGTGCACTCACCCTGGGCTGGCAGCTAAGTGCCTCACAGCTGCACACTCACTGTCCCCCACCACGGGATGGGGGAGAGAATCAGAAGGGCAACAGTGAGAAAATTTATGGATTGAGTTAAAGACAGTTTAGTAAGTGAATGGGGGAAAAAAAAGAAAGGAAAAAAAAAACAACAAAGGAAAAGAAGTGATGCAAAATCAACCACCACTGGCCGACTGATGCCCAGACACTCCCTAAGCAATGGACCCCCTGCAACATCCCCCCACCCCATCCGCAGTTTTGATTGCTGAGTGCGATGTTACATGGTGTGGAATATCTCTGTGGTCAGTTCAGTTCAGCTGTCCCAGTTGTGCCCCCTCCCAGCCCCTTCCCCACCCCCAGCCCACGCACTGGGTGTCAGCATGATGGGCAGAGAAAGCCTTAGCACCGAGCAAGCACTGTTGAGCAATAGCTAAACCAGAGCTAAACCAGCGGTGTGTTAGCAATGCCGTTTTGGTTACAAATCTGAAACACAGCACCATATGGGATGCTATGAAGAAAATTAACTCCATCACTCCAAGAGCCAGTACATCAGGGTAAATTTTTGTTCTCTTCCTTAGGAGGCTGCTCCTGAACTGTCCTGTTTTGGGCTCGCAGCCCAACAGGGATGATTTGAAAGTCATGCAGGTCACTGGAGGGTGACCCTGTTAGTCAGCGCTTAGCACACATGGCCACCAGGAGAGGCTGACAGAGCTGGGGCTGCTCTGGCCAGCAAGAGGCGGCCAACAGGCAATCAAACTGCAGCACACAGCTGCAGGATAGGGAATTAGCAAGGCAGCGGAGCCAAACAATTCTTGGCAGTGTCAGGGGGCAAATAATGGGCAACGGCCACCAGCTATGGTGAGGGAGGTTCATGCTGGACATCAGGAAAACCCTTTCATAAGGAAGGTGGAACAGCAGCAAGACAGGTTGCAAAGGGAAACCTGTGGAAGCTCCATCCCTGGTGGTTTCCAAGACCAGACTTCATGTTGGCAACAGTCCACTTCAAATGGGAGACTTCACCAGATGACTTTCAGCAGTCCCTTCCAGCCAAGATTTCTATTATTTTAAGTACCTCATTTTGCAAACAACCTTCCTATACAATGTTATCATAATTGTGGAGCTGGAAATACTCCGCTGGCAGTTAAATGACTTTCCATCGCAGACCTACGAAACAGTCGTTCTAGCCACTGCAGCTGTGCTTTTTGTAGGAGATGAATTCAGTTTGGTTTAAAAAGCAACTGGGACCTTGTCCGGTATTTTGTGCACCCGTGCAATGGTCCAGCAACCTGGGATAAGTTCAGAGAAGCAGCTGACTGGTATGTCTGGTTGAGTAGCTGGATAACTGAAGATGGCGTGAATGCCTTCCTCAGTCACCCCCAGACCACGGGCCTCCCTCTCCCCGACCTCCTTATAGAGGTGCATGGGGAAAAGGAATCAAGGAGATAAAAATAAAACCAGAACAGCCTTAAGGTTCCACCATTGCTCAGAAATTGTATAAGGTGTGGGGAGGATACTATACACAGAAGTGACTAACTCACCAAGAGTTTGACAGAGGAGTACAATGCTTTGCTTGTACTTTACCTGGAGGAAACAAGACAACAAAAATTTCTCAATAATTAAAGGCAAATATCTTAAATATAAGATTACTTGATAAAATTGGTAGAGGACAATTTTGTTTTTTTAATTAGGTTAAAAAATAGTTTAAGAGCAATCAGAACTTTCTGGTGATAAAATACAAAAAGGGGTCATTAATTTTCACCGATTTGCCTTTATTAATAAAACGTACAAATAAAAAATTGTACTTTCACGAAAAAGTAAACCAGGCTTACGCAGTTTTGCAGTATGTTTGATATTTCTTACACACAACTGAGGTGACCTGACTCAGAATATCTCCAGCAGACCCAAGCTTCTTGCAGCCCTAAATCATTATGAACCCCTTAGCACAGAAGTAAGACAAAGAAAAGACGATGTATGGCTCCTAACCAGAGCCAAAAAAAGCTGAAGTACAACTCTGGTTGAATGTAGGTATTTCTTTCAAGCACATGTTTTACGTTAGCAGAACTTCAGGGAACTTCACAGGTGAAAATGTACAGTGGTCAGCTAAGGCAGATGCCTGAGACTGCCACTGCCTGGGCCACGCTTCTCCGTGCTCCTCTTCTGCCTCCAGCCCTCCTGCTGCAGCAACAGCGCTGACTCAGGCAGAAGTGCCGGAGTCTTGGGAAGAGAGAAAATGCCAGGGCAGGCACGAGAAAGAAGGTGCAAGCAAGAAGCGGTCTGGTGCTGAAGCCATTCTCCAGAACAAAGCGAGTCCTGAGCTGTGGATGCTGCTCCCATACAAGGACTGTGTCTCAACGATGCTTATTATACATACAATATCACAGTATGATATAGGCGTATATTGCACAGACCATTATGTACATTATGCGCAATGTATTTTGAGTGTATTTTTAGAGGACAGAGTTTTTATTTATATTTTGCATTCGGTGGAACGCAACACGCTGGTCTATGACAAACAAGCTGTGTGACAGGGGGAAGGAGTGCAGGGGGAGAAGGAGGGAGGAGAGAATTTAACAG
>VZSZ01000655.1:13969-47927 GCA_013398815.1 Ibidorhyncha struthersii
GCACAACGGGGTGGGTTTCGGCAGTGCCGGCACACGCAATTATCTCTGAGAGCACAGCGCTTCCACCGCCCCTTCCCGAGGTAAAGGCAAGAACCGAAGCCGTCAGACAAAGCTCTCGAAATATTCTCTGCTGCTCCATTTTGACTCCCCACTACAACAGAACTGCAGGTAATTTAAACTACATCACCCATTACTTCATCACCTGAAAGATGCTGACTCTCCAAAGGGCACACATAATTAAAAAAAAAAAAAAAAAAAAAAAAAAAAAGAAAAAGAAAAACAGAGACTATTAAAATATCTGGGCATTTCATACCTCGACCACTGCCTGAGAGCTTTTATGCAGAACTGGCAGACCAGCAGCTCACTCGCTCTCTCATTTTCTGCAGTAAACCCCTGGATTTTATGAACACCGATTCCATCCCCTGTTTTTGGAAACAGGCACAGGATGACACACGTTGAACTCCTGTCTTTTGTAATACAGGTTTCTATCTATATACCATATGATTACATTTGTTACAGTGGACAAAAGCAAATTTTGTCAGTAAAATGGGATGTGTTAAACTTTATCATACTGAGCTATAGCCATGCAAACTCAATCTTCTTAGTAAGGCAAGGGAATTTGACAATGGCTCAGAGATACCTCATATGAGAAAGAAAGTGTTTTCATGGAATAACAGATACTTTGTGGCAAGCTGCTGGCAAGATTTGGCACCTAAAAAAACTTGGTTAAATGACAGGTTAAATTGCTATGAAATAATATGAACAAATATGTCAAACAAAACATGTTGTTTTTTTCCCAGTACCTCAATTTAGCTGAAGCTCTAAATAGTGATCACATTTAATAAGGGCTTTTAAAAAAATTATCATTTTTTCCTGGACAGCATCATGAGACTGTCATGAAACACTTCTGTGTTTTTCCACCCTAAACCACAGGTGTCCCCAGACCAACTCCAGCCTGATGCCTCATGCCAGAGCCTGGGAACCAAGGCCAGGTGGATCTTTGAGATTTGATTATCCCAAAAGCATGACAGCATTTCATCATCTTTGATGTGTCCCACCTGGCTTTCATAGGTGGGTTACACCACTGTATCAGCTTTTTAAAAAAGGGCTTTTCTTGAACACAGATTATGTGCAGTAACTAATTAGACAGTGGTTTATAAATTATGTTTTCCTCCAATACACGGCCCAATGCCCCAATCCATTTATAAACACATCAGTATAACCTTATCTATCTAGTTTAAATCGTGTAAAAAAAAAAAAAATCTAAGCCATGACCAAATGGTAAAAGTCACCCATTTTTACAGATACTTGCATCCATACAGAATGAATGACATTTCTTATCTGAATGCAAACTGAAGTGGATTCATTATCTGTATTTAAAGATGAAATTAGCTGAAAGCATATTGCAGCACTTGAGGGTTCCAGTCCCAGTTCATAAAAATTTTATTCTCCACTTCAGTTAGAATCTTCCCGTACTGTGCGCTGGAAAGGAAGTTGCCCTGAGGCATAAATGCATTGCATAGTTAATTCAACACATCTTCTAACGAATGGGAATCAGCCATATAACCACAGCTCTACAGGAAAGGTGGGGATAGGTGAGACGAGGTACGCCAGCAGCGTGAAAAGGTGTTTCTTCCCCCTTCCTTGAGGCACAACTTTGCGAGATGGCAGAATCCACGCATCCTGAAGCAAACTCTGCTGATTTGCTAAAGCTTATTAAAAAGGTTTAGCATACCTGGTAATACTCATGCAAGTATATATTGAGATGTAAACAGGAAAGAAAATAGCTCTTAAGTAGTCTTCAAACTGGTCAAAGATGAGAGGAGCTTAGCTTAAGCCTATATGATTGCATATATGTACTATGGCTTACTTGTAGGGGCAGAATTCTAACGCAGGGACACAATCCATTTACACGCTTGTCTCATGTAAGCCCTTAGACACACGTAGTGCCTTGAAGCCAAAACAATTGCAAAGCTTATGTCAAAATATGTGCAGAGGAGTCACTATACAAAAATCAGACTAATCTGCTACTGAATGTTTCCAAGCAAAGTTCAAGGAACATCAAAATGAAGAATTCTTGCTCATATGGCAAGCTCCTTCCTCAGCTTTTCAGTTAGACATCATTCTACGTAATGAACGATTTATAGTCCTTAAAAACATACCTGTTTTATATTCCACTTGCAGAATCAGCTGGTCAATTCAAATAAGCACACACTGAGGCAAACCAGTCTGGATTAGCCAGACTGCATCCTACCTCTGTCTCAGCTGGGGTTGTAAAAGGTGTGTGTGTGTGGGGAAGAGTACAAATCTGGCTTCTTGTAGTGGGATAATTATTAAAGAAATACAGGATATAACTCCACAGGAAACAAGGCTTCAGTAGCACTGCTGTATGCAAAAAAACCCTAATTTAAGCCTTTAGCTGTATTGTCTGTTGTATCACACAGCTACACTTCCATGCTTGCTCTCAATTTTTGAGCTTCAACGATTTTTTTGTAATGATCTTCACACACTAAATACGTTAAAAAAATCCATGTATCCAGTTTAGATGTATTTTTTTTTAATTTCATTTGGATAGAAGCTGCTAATTTTTGAGACAAACAGAAACGCAAAATTAACTGCTTTTATTTGTCACTTTATAAACTTTAATTACGGTCCCTCATTAATTTCTTCTAAATAAAGAAATCTGCTCATATAGTCTCTACTTATATGGCATCATTTTGTGCGGAACAATTTGATCCATCATTAAAACACAGCCTTCTTCAGAGTGGCATTCAATAATTAAAACTGAATACAAGTCAAAATACAGATTGCTTCACCACACTTTTCTCCAGTTGAACTGCTAGATACGCTGGAATACTGCAATTTAACTTTTAAGCTTTTGTTCAGACCACTGGCGCTAAAGCCCTACTTCATTCTAAATGTGCCAAGAATCTGAAAAATCACCGACTGGGTTTTGGTTATTTAAATTCAGCTTAAATTGTAGTCTTGCAATACTGCAGCCAAGTTAAGACTCAGATGGGAAGTGATGCCCCCACAACGCACCAACACTGTTTTCCGTCAGCACCTTCTATTTTCCTCAATATATTCAGATATTGACCAGGCTCGACAGTTTTGCCTGGTACACATGAAGCTCAGAACCCCCAGGTTTTATGCCTGAAGGTTGTTCTATGAATCTAAGAGAAAGCAACATCATCATCATCATCTTCACGGTCTGGGAAAAAAGATGCCAGGCTGAGCGCTGAGAACAGAGCACAAGAGCCCAATTCAGCCTGCTCTACCTGCGCTAAGCCCAGCCTCCTCCATTTGACCTTTATTTTCATTTCTTCTCATTCCCTAGTCTTTGGCTGGAAGGAGGGATGGCTCTGATCAAGAGTTACAGAAGAAAGGAGAGAAAAAAAAATATGGAAAGGAGTGAAGTACTGAGGGCTTCTCATTCTGCATACTCTGAATACACGCAGGGGGACAAACTGCTGAGTGAGAGACTGGGCTCTATTTTGCCAGCTTCCTCCTTCCCTTCTCGTCACTTCCCTCTCTTCAGTCGCCTTATACCAGCAAACCAAAAGCAGGAGAAAGGGACGCTTTCTGAGCCCTTCCAGCTTTAAGGCTGCTTTCCACTATCTCCCTTTGCACCCGCACACTTTAGGCATGTCCTGCAAATAAATGGTAAGAAGCTATCAATTGTTCCTTGAAGACTGCCTCTTGGAAAAGAGATTGCCCACTGGAAAGGAGAGTTTTATATCAGCACCTTGGTTTCAAGCTTCCATTTCCTATCCTTCAGGAGACAACCATAAGCACCAAATAGACATTTTTCCACCCAACCCTCTGAGGTTTGCTGGGCCAAGAACAGAATCAAAAACCAGAACAGCAACCACTTTCTACAAAAAGGGGGATCTGAGTTCAAGACTTGGGTCTCAGGACTGCTTCCACCTCTCACATTAAAAGCTACCGTACAAAATACAGAGGGAGTTTTGGAGCAATGGTCATGTAACTATATATAGCCCATTCATGGTTGTGGCCCTACGTGTAGGAAGGGAAGGTTGCTTACAGATGAGAACTTTACTTCTCTGTTCACTGACTTACCCTTCTAACTCCACCATAAAACCAAAAAGAATATACTTGTACATCCCATCTCTCTGCTTATGAGCTAGTATGACATTAAAACTAAGAAATAATTTCCTGCAGTAGAGCATAAGTGAGTAATAAAAAGAAAACCCGTGTTGTCTAGGTCATGCCATATATGAAATTGTAATGAACTTGCATTCCTGCTCCTACTTTGTAGCATTAATATCTGGGTTTTTTTTTATTAACTATTTAGGCACATTAATAAGTAAGGGACAGTCTAAATTTGGATTAACAACCTTGATAGGGTCTACACAGCTTATAGATTCTACTGATCTGTCATAAATATACAAAGAATAACGAAATGGTGATGGTGAATCTCAAGCTAACTGCTAGTTTCATATACGTTACTAAACGGTCATCCAACAAGTTGCCTCTAACCAGATTTGACAACATTCAACTAGATTCAAATCAATGACCAACAGGCCAAGAGGTCCACGTACTATTTTTCTGATGTTTCAACTAGACTCTTTTTCCTTCACAGTTAGTTATCTACACGCATGTTTTTTTTCTTGAAGCAGTGTGTCCTTGCAGCAAAGATCATCAACCACTTCTTGGGCTGTGTTAACAAGTGCATTCAGCAAGCAACTACCGCCCCCTGTTTGGGACTCGTTGGGACCATGTCTGGAGCGTGGTGCCCAGTTTTGGGCTTCCCACTAAGAGAAAAGCATTCCCATACTGCAGCAAGTGCAGTGGGAGGCTACCCAGATGATATGGGGCCAGAGCAGCATGTGGTGTACAAGGAAATGCTGTGAATTGCTTAGTTCAGCCTTAAGAAGAGAAGGCTGTTATCACTGTCCCAAGCACCTCATGGGCAAGTGCAGAGGAGTAAGAACTGGATCCTTCTCACAGGTGTACGTGGAAGGGGTGAGAGGCAATGGGTACAGGTTGCAGCATGGGAAATGCTGATAAGACCCAAAGAAATTCTTTTCCACCGGGAGGGAGGTCAAGCACCGGAACAGGTCACTCATTTCGGCTGTGAAATCTCTGTCCTTGCAGATAGTCAAAACCCAACCGAGGAAATCCATACTGGCTCTGCATTGAGCGAGAGGTTGGACCAGACATGCCCCAGAGGTCCCTTCCAACTTAAATTATTGTATGATTCTGTGAATAAAATAGAGTTCAAAGTACCAGGTTTCCCAGTGTCTTTGTTTCAAAAAGGCAAAGAGAAAAATCCTCATCCATACCACAGCAGGTAAGTATTTGCCTTTCGGATGAACTGTTCTGGATTGCTGTTGGACAGAATGGCTTGTCTGAGGGCAGCGAGAGATCAAAGAGACAAGCTAGGGAGTGCTGGATTTTGGAGACTGAAGAATTAAAGGAGACAAAAACTAAGCAGGTGCTCAAGTACAAAGACAATTAACTTCCAATCTTGTCTGCCGAGATACTTCTGCCTTATTTCCTAGCCGTAGGAGAGAAGACTCCTTTCAGAGAGCTCTACCCATAGGGAACAACAAATTTTTGGGGGGAAGACTCTCTTAATATATGGTGAATATTTTGGCTGTACTAGACTTTATGTGCAAAGGAAAAATGAAAACACTAAAATTCTTAATTTTTTTTTTTTCCAATGGTCAAACTTGGGATTAAGTGATATCAACAAGTAACTTCAGAATATTTTTTGGTGTTTTAGACAAATCATAAACAGCTAAATTTCTTATATACTGAAATCCTCAAACATCATGCATTCTCTCTGATCTTGAAGTGAGTCAAAACATTCTGCATTTCTGAAACAAAAAGAAACCCCAACACACAAAATTTAAATTGATCTGTGACCTAGTGACTGAATAATGCTCTAAGCGTTTGCAGTGTTCTGCAGTAGCTTTTGACCATCACGTTCAATAAGGACTGATGTTTTAGACTGCTGAAACGTTACCTTGAAAAGGCACCGACATGTTTCCCAGCTAGCAGATCAACTTTGTCAATTTTTTTCTTTGCTTTTTAAGTACCTTGGAATATCTCAGCATCCACTCTCATAGTTTTTGTGGCTGGACACAGGGTCATGCTCTTCCTTCTCAGAATGGACTGGACAATCATTTGAATGCATCACTTCATAATGTCATAAGATACATTTATTTTTTTAAAAAATCTTTGTTGGCTATAGATGTAGAATGATATGCCACTTGAAATTGGAGCAGTAAATGTATTTATCCAATATTTTCTTAGTAACTTTTTTTATATAAAAGGTAAATAAATGCATCTTTTCAAGGGCATACACACCGTGTAGAAACTTCCATTAGTAGTACTACTCATCTGACAAACAGAAAAACTCTCTTTTTCCTTAAACTCAAAACCACTGTATCTAGGAAGAGACCAAATCTGGACAGTCACCCTCAGCAGCAGAGGAAAGATGGCCTGCGTACAGGGAATGCTGCTGCTCCAGCTGTTAGGCAGTTCTTGCAGTACACTTTGCCAAAAGATTAAAAATCATTCTGAGACACTGATTGATTGTACAGACCCTTTAATATTCTAGAAGAGACACCAACTCCTCCTCCTCCTTACGCCTTTCCATGTCTTCCACTATGAACTTACAAGGCCCACTAGCTTTTAAATCTAAACAATGGTAGTTAAGCGATGCCTTTTTAGCAAAATCTTAAATCACATTAATGAAAATAGTGATTGTTAATTGTCATCTTAGCATACACAAGCAATTAACTTGATATTTATGTTAAAAGATGTGATAGTTGTTTGCTTTAATGAAACAAAAGTTGTGCTGGATTCTCACCCCAAAGAAGCCATGGAAAATACCCACTGATTAAAAACAAAGATGCAACTGATTATTGGTACTGGATGTACACCTTGATCATTCAGAAATGGTTAATTCCAATAAAGGAAAAAATTGCTTCTTCTGAATGGTTTTGGCTGCTTTTGTAATATTACTAACACAGCTATCCCCCCCTATATTCATTAAATCACTAACTATTCTGTTCGTTTTTTTTTTTTTAATATACGTAACAAAAGGAATTAATGACAGTGGCTGCTCCAAAACAAACAAGACAAATTTTCATGAAAAACTGCCACAGGTCATAAGCATCTATAAACAACAAGCCTCTGTTTTTAACTCTTTGCTGCATTTCAGGAGCAAGAGAGTGAATAGTCTACAGTCCCATGACACATCTCGCAATGAGTCTCTGGCATTTAAACAAACAGAACTGTGGCACCGCTGTCATTTACACCACAGGACTGGAAAACTGCTCTGCAGACAGCACTGCAGCAGGATGAACACACTAACGGTGGGAGTCAATGGTGAGCTGGGGAAGGGGAACCATGCGACTCTTGCTAACGCAACTGGATGGCACTGTGTTATTGTTATTTTTTAGCTGCATGACAGTAGGCTACTGCTGAGAATCCTCCTTGTTTCTGGATGTGACCTTTCCCATTTTTCTTCTCTCTTTCCTACCATATGGGAAGTTAAGACATTAGGGCCATGCAGTGTACGAATGGCTGGATCCACCACTTCTTGACTCATGGTAGCTCCAGTACTGTACAAAATCTGCTCCCTGTGTTAACGTCATTGCACAGTGTTTCATATACAAACCAAAAAAGTATGTCACAGCATACTATGCTGATGTACCGTATTTCCCATGCCAGTTTGGATGAAACGCCTCTGTAACAGACAGCAGAGCTAATGGACAGGGTGACAGAAAAAAAAAAAAAAACCAAAAAAACCCAAAAAAAACCAAAACAAACAAAAGCCAAACAAGTTTTGATACGTCCCCTTTCACTTGACCCAATTTATCTTTTCTGAATATTGCATTTAGAAAAACAACAAAGCCTTGCAGTAGCATACTCATTGGCTGCAAAACACAGGATTTATTTCTTTATTTAGCCTTATCTTATAGTTTTTCTAGTCTTGGCCAGAAAACAAGAATTATTCCTAGCTTACTTCTGCTACAAGTTGTGCCTTTGTAACACTCATTTAACAAGTCTGTATAATGCCAAGCACCATTAAGGACTTGACTTCAGTGAAGACTTTTAAATCAATATTATAAAATAGTAACAATTAAATTGAGAACCTCAATTTGTTGTTTTAGAATTGCACAGCTTATCTTGTAGATGTAAAGTAGATGTAAAATGGATAAAAGCTTTTTGATTTTAAAAAGTCTCAGATTTTTGCCAAAATCCACATACAAATGAGGGTGACAGGAAAGTTGCTGTCTCTTTCCATGACATACAGGAATTTTGTCCCTGCCATATATTGGTACTTTCACTTTTGTTATCTGAGAAACACCACTAAAACAGAGCTGAAACTACTTTTTGATATCTGGAAGAGACTTTCAAACACCACAATGATGGATCAATAACTTGTCTGGATCCGGTGTGATGGTGGAAGAAAAGAAAAAAAGAGTGAAACATTCAGCTACTAATGTGGGAAAATACATTCAGAAACACAGACCTTAAAATAAGCCTTTTGTGACATCAAAGTCCTTCAGATAAAAAGATTAAGAAAAGCTGGGAGAAAAAAAAATACTGAAAAATTTTGCAGAACATAGTGACCTTATTGACGTGACAGTCTCAGACCTAATTAAATTAATAGAAAGTTTTTCACTTCTATATTTATGTCAGAGCTCTCACTAAATTTATTAGTGCCATCTAGATACTCTATTGTCAGTGAAAAAAACATCAGGGATACCATTTTAATATAACATGCATCAAAAGAACAATTCAAAATCTTGAATAGTCTCAAAATTGAAACAAAATAGGACCTTTGCCTTTTAAGGAAGCATGTTAAATGGGTGGATCTCAATTTCTCAAATTTACCTTCATTCATTATTTCAATTAAAAGCCACAGCGAGTAAGGTAAAATATGCTTAAACAGGCTAAACAGCTAACAATTTTTGTATACACATATTTATGAATTCAACTAAAGTAACAACATTTTTATCTCAACTAAGTGGCACACTTAAATTCATAATAAAAATTAAGACAACAAAAATAATACAAATTTTCAGAAGTTCTACAGCTAGTTTTGGTGACCTTCGCTTTTAGAAAATTAAAGAGGAGCTGTTTCAGAGACTCAATGAGAAGCAAGTCCCCAAATTTGATTAGGAATATTAAAGCAATTCTAGCAACTGAACAGAAAGATGAGAGGGGACCTTGATGTTGGGAGAAAAGACCGATCAAACGTGCAAAACACTGACTCTAGTGGTGCAGAAATAAAGACAACACAGCGAAGGGCAAAAACCAAAATACTAATTTGTACTACACAACGTGCCTTCTAATTGGCTGTGTGCATGTACTGGCCAAGCTACTACGACAGGATAAGCTACAGGTTACTGGGTTCATTTAGCATGGATGTAACTAATGACCACTTTTATTTTAAACGAAGAAACATAGAAGAGATAGACGTGACATCACATTTTTGAGAACAACTTCTACAAAACCCCAAAGTTGATTATAGTTTGAGCTCACAAAAAACACGGAGAATTTTTTTTACTATCATTTCTAAAGTCATAATATCCGTGCTTATGTAAGAGGTGCCTACTTGGAGCTACTAAAATTACACACTTCCTGGCTGAAGTCAACTACACAAAATACAACACTTGAATAAAAGGAAGGAAAGGGAAAAGCCCTTCTTCAAGTGTCCAAGTTGGCTAGGCACATTATAAGTTTTTCAATGTAATCAGAAGGATGGAAAATACGGAATAATTTAAGCCAAAATACAGAATATATTGATAAATATTTAATTCAGTAGAGCATTTTTAGATTCCCCCCCGCCCCCTTTTTTTTTTAATTATGGAAGTTACATTGGGTAGATCACAATTGTAACAATTAAAAGGAAAAAATCCATTCTGGACTTACAAAAGCAAGTAACCTAACTTAACCATTCACAGAAGCGTCTCACATACTCAGACCCATTTGAAGAAAATTAGTGCTTTGAGGGGTGATTTAGAAAGTCATAGCTATATCAGTTCCTTCCGTTGTAGAAAAACCCAAAAGCACAATGATTTTAAATAGCAAGCTAAGGTTGAGATCTTTTTTATGGTCTAATAGGAAGGAAGGACAGAGAGCTTTTTTAATAATCCAAATTACAAATTTTCTTAATACAGCATAATTATAATAAAAAGTTTGACCTGTATCTGTGTGTTAGCCTTATATACTAGAAGCAATCAGCCATAGCTGTAACACTCTTCAGGCCCCAGTTCAAGAAGCAATTCTCAATCATGCATGTGGCTCAATAATTAATATATTATTTCCCATTGATGCTGAAGATAACTAACTGGTCCCTCATGATCTACTTAAGACTTGGAACAAGTCAGGCTCATGCTCAGTGAGTGAGTTCGGGACACAACCTCTTCTTCTGTCTCCGGCATTTAACCAGGGGAACTTTCTCAGCCACCTCTTGCAGCTAAGAGCTTTATGGTGTGCCAGGTACTTTCAGCAGATAAACAAGTTAGTTCAGGTCTGTTTTTACTATAAAGCAGCCCCAGTAGCAAACAAAGTGGTAATGGGGACTGGAAGAAACACAAATTATTATAAAACGTATTTGTGCGTATTTTTTAATAGATGGCACGGCAATAAGGTGAGATTAAAAATGTGACAGCATACTCTGTCAATACAGAGACCACTGATAGGAGCTAACCTGCAAATCACCGCAGAAAAAGATGACAGGAAAAGCCATCAGAAGTCTTGTTTCTAAACTAAATTTGGGGAAGTAAATGGTATAAATAATGGCAAAAATGATTATTAAATAGCTACATTTGGAACCAACAGCGCAGCTCACTGTTACTGGCTTTCTAACATCATGAAATTGCACAAGCCATTCTCTCTCTCTCTCTCTCCATATACACATGCACAAATTGTAACTTGACTTTAATGAGGAAGTTACTCTGTCAAGAATATCCTTGAAAATATTAAAAGAAACATTAAAAAATAAGCAGATTTAAATATAATTTACCAACCTTCTTGTAGTCCGTTATATTTCCTTTTCCTTGTGCCTTAAAGAGAAAGAGAGATTTTATATAAGACTACATACTACAAACTAGAATTGCAACAACAGAGAATGCAATTAAAAGAGCTACTACTTTAAACATAAACAACTTCCTTTAGGAGTCTGATGTGGAAAAACCTAAACCACAACCAAATGTGTTACCAGCTTATACAACATGGTTCTGTTTCAGGTAAGAGCTGCAGATACTCAGTGTAATTTTTAGGTTTTTTATTACGACTTGTAGTTAAACATTTGTTGAATCCAAAATTATTTGGTCTTACGAAATCTTGCTGTTTTCATTAATTAATCTCTCCCATGGGATTCTGAAATAAACTATACTTCATGTCATCAATAACAGGATTTAATTTCGTAAAAGAGAACTTTCTCTGTATCTATAGTGATTTGCACACAGTAAATAGTTCAGAGCTCTGAAAAGAGGATGTCAGGACCACGTCAGCACTATTAGACCTAGGTTAGATATGCTAATTGTGCTTTTGATTTAGAATTGTATTTAAGTATACAACATCACCCTTTACTTAAGCAGCAGATACATACAACCTATGACACCTAGCACATTCAGAAAGAAGTATGAATACATTTTAAATTTCTTCTTGTCCAGATGCAGAAAGTACATAGACCAAGTTCCTCAATTTTGTCACAGGGTGATGCAGAAGAGAAGATGTCTGTGTCTTTCTCACCCAGTGGCAGCGCTCTGCCAGACCCAGAGCATTCCTGCTTAACCAACCTGGAGCCCTTTCCTTAGGTCAGACTGAGCTGTGTCATTATCACCCTCAGCCAAATCCAGCTCTTCTCTTTTCAGGCATATTGAGAAAAAATCTAGCCTGTTTCTTTCCCTCTAGCCTCTGCAAGGGAAGACCACAAACCCCAGTTTTTCTGCAATGTGTCTCCTGAAAGGATGTAGATTAGGACCACTGCCTCTCTGGGTCCTCTGTGGGGACTTCAGAGAGCAGCCATTAGGAGGAGGCCAGCTGGCATGAGGAGAAGAGCTGAGGCCTGCAGTGAAGAGGAACAAACACTACATGGCAAGCACATCTTTGAAGAGATGTTCCTGAGATAGTACAGATTTGGAAAATGAATTTTGTAAGGGAGGAAAAATAAAATCGAGAAAAGAATCAGTGAAGGACTAAGCAAGCAGAACAGGAATCAAAACAGTAGATAACAAAACTGATTTCACTGAAGGAGAAAAGAGACTGATCCACAAAACCTCTTTATTACTCTTTTAAGCTTCTTAAGAGTCAGCTTTTGTGGAATGCATATTAAGAAGACAGCCTGATAGCATTTGGGAGTAGCAAAACCACTGCCAATAACTGCTTCCTTATTTGTGTACTCCCGTCTCTTTGATTTGACAACTTTTATGCGTACCGGTTGGATCTTACGGCTTCTTCAAGATAAATCTAGTAGTTATATTGTATATCAGAACATACCAGAAATATGTTCTTTAACAAATGGTTGCCTATATGAAGATTCACACTGCAGCAGAGAATTTGCCAACATGTTTGAGGAAGATGCTTTCTAGTCTTCGCAATACCAGAAGAGGTGCACTCAGCATTCCTCCTCCTGCATACAATACATACTATAAACAGCAAGAATATTTTCTCATGCTCTGTTCCTCTCAAGCATATAAGTCAATGGCAGTTGTGTTTTTCCAAGCAGCAACCTTATCTAATCTGTTTCCTGAGGCTTCTCTACAACAACTGCACCTTTGCTTTCTTCTTTCTTTTTATCTTCACAGTAGTTTGGCTCTTTGACTTTTACTGACCCCGATTTCAGACACACAGGATTTTTTTTTCCCCTTTTACATCAGACTTCTGCATCTGGTTTAGGTTCCTCAAAAGTATTAAGCCTAATTTGCAAAAGGCATGCACTCCTGTTAAACTTGGCTAACTTTCTGGGTCTCACTGCTTGGCTGGGGAGCTCAGCCTCTGCATGTGGGGTCTCTGGGCCCTCAAAGAAAAGCATCTGCTTGCCTGCATATTAGAGACATTAACGGCCGGCTCAGCTCAGCCTTCCTCCTGAACATCAATGATCACCACGTGCCAGTAGTGAGGGACAATTATACCATGACATTCTTCGTTCATAAACGAGGTGGTGTGAAATCAACTCACCTTGCCAGGAAGAAGGATCCCGGAATCCCCCATGAAATTACTCAAAATGCATCAGATAGGCAGATCACAAATGCGTGGTTTAAGACAATGCTTTTTGGTGCAGGTTTTCAGATCTTTTCTAAGATTGATTTTTCTTTCTCAGATAAGATGGTCCCTTTTACATGTCTTAAAACCTATACTTGAGAAATGCTTGATAAAGCATTTGATAAATGCTTTTCTTCCAGCCCTGCTTCTTCTGAGAAGGCTCAGAAAGATACGATGAAAGGTGCATGGATTACCCTGGCCTAGATGAGGTGGGTCTAGTTTTTTACTTACTCCTGTTTAAAATTACAAATGCTATTATGGATATGCTAAAATGGATTCTAGGCCTGTTCTTGAGGGATTCCACTCAATTTCTTCGCTCAGACTTTGATCTTTTCTACCTCACTGCTTAGATGTTGGATGCTTGTTGAAGCCAGAGAATTTTTGCTCTTGTCTAGCGAGAGGTATCTGTAGGTGGCTAAAAGTGACCAACTCTTTGACCCCCAGTAAATCCTTCATCCTACAATCCTGGTTTATCTGCTAAATTTTAAGAACACAGGGCTTTCCAAAAGCTCAGTGGGACTGCATTCAGCAACTATTACACCACTTCATCTGAAGAGCATTCAAGTATTTTTTTGCCTGTCTACCAGTGTTTCCTGGGAACCATTTAAGACTGGCTGCTTTGTTGGTTTGTTTTCTTTTTTTTTTTTAAAAAAAAAAAAAACATTTCAGGACTCTGCTCCAACCCATACTGCTTTTAAAATAGACGACCAAACAGTTCACTGAGCATTTTAATGTTAAATGCACAAAGATGGAGGGTGTTGTGGTGAGGTTAGCAAGAACAGGGGAGACTCGGGTCTTTATGGATCATTCATTCATGTGTGCGTATATATATACACCCATGTATATACACAAACGTACACATACCTACACATTCTTTTCCTCCTATGAGAAGGCTTCTCCTATACACATCCCAAGTCTCTTTTAAGGCAATCTCTAAATTTCACCAAAACCAGAATCTAATCTTCTCAAAACACATTATATTTAGCATTGATGCAACCTTCTGCACCTGGATATCTGATGTGTTTTGCTCTTTCCAAATGAAGAGACAAGGGGGCTTTTAAAAGGTCTTCAGCTCAGCAGCAGAAAGGTGCACATGGCTACCTCCACTAAAGGGCTACCTTGGGAACAGTAACTGTATATGGACCTCTGACAAGAGAGCTGTGATGAGACAATCAAGTTCTGGGCACTTCACAGCAGTTCAGGCAGCCTTCATGACCTCTCTGAAGACTGCTTTCATCCAAGATATGTATGACAGGCACTGAGTCCCAGTCATGTGCTTTCTGAGCAGCATATCACTGTGGAGGCTGTTAGGTGCAATAGGGCTCACTACCTCCACTTTCTTAAACTCCAAGACCTTTCTGCAGGAGGAGGAAGCTGTCAAGAGGAGGTGCTGCCTTCAGTCCACCATATGAATGCTTATATGGCCAAACAGTCAGAGGAGAAAGTCAAACTACTTAGCAGTAACTACAGGTCCGTAATGTGATTTCCATGTGCCTAGTCATGACTCAGCTACTAAGAAAAGCTCTACCTGACAGGGACTGAGTGCACTGTGCATGCTTTGCCTATTTAAACCGTACAAACAAGGTTGCACAAGAGGGTGGCTTATGAGCGTACTCTTACTAGTGCTGCCAGCATGTCTCTGGTTTGAGTGCTTGGCCTAGGTTGGATGTCACATAGTGAATGTGACTATGGATGACATCTCAAAGAGCTTGTAGTTAATGAAAGGCAATTTTCCTTTCTAAGTCAACACAAGCCAAGAAAGGCTCCTGGACTAGGTGTTCCACTTTGTATTTAGCTAAAGTAGCAGTTAGTGGATGCTTTTGCATAGTGAATTTTGCCCCCCCCCCCCTTTTTTCTTTTCTCCTCTCTTCAGTGAGAAATGCTTCATTGTTTCTACAATGCCCATTTTTGGTATGAGAATTAGTAAGCAGACAGACGGCACTCCTGGAGTCCCGCAATCTCCTCTAGATTCTGCAGATGGGAAATTGTTTCGAAGCTTTTATAAACTGTGCTGTGGTAATATCATTATTCTCCAACTGCAATCATCCGAATCCATTTATATTCAACTCACATATGAGCCTTGTGTTGAGATTACAGAATTCCAAAATTTCTTGTTACACATTATAAACTACCAGCCCCTAATTTCAAAATGACAAAAGGTTTGCTTCACTTGAAGATCCCCCAACTCCATACCACTGTAAGGCTGTAGATTCTGCATATACTTCCCAAAATTTCACTGCTGAAGAGACTATACCTCTTGCTTGAGGTACATGAAGGCAGGCTGCAACCTGGCCATCGTGAACGCAGAACTAGGCAGAGGCTCAGACTCCACGCCCTCTGCCTGAGAGTCCTGCTTTCAAACCAGCAAGGAAAGGAGCCATCGGCAAGCACGTCTTGAATGAATATGCTGGCACAGAGCTAGCTTCTTATTGAAGGCAAAAGTCCTTCTACTGAAGAATCTGTATAACAACTGCAGGAACTTCCAAATGGTACTCATCACAGCTGTTTAGACAGGCAAAACATGTCTGACTGACGGAGGAACTCAACAGAATGCTTCATTTTGGCCATTTTTGGTGTTTCTCCCCCCCTGTCTTGTACAGTTACCTATTTGTGTTTTGACATCACCCAGGAAGCTATCTGAACCCTGCCGTGCTACATGGTACGTAAAATAGATCTACATCACACAGCTATCTTATTCTTACCACCTTCTTCATCTAAGAGTTAGAGGAAGACAGCTGAATTAAGAGAACTGAGAATAAGGACATCAACCAGCTACATGTCACAAATACTTTGTAGTGGTCAGGAAGCCAAGATTCCCAGATCTTTTCCCCCCATACAAAATTACTGCTCCCAGAGCCAAGTTGGCAGAAGGAAATGTGTGCCTACCTTTCAACCACTGTAATGCAAAGTTCTCTGCTTTAAGCTGTCAGTGAAAGTAGCTTTAAGCTAAGACGTGGGACTGCACTAGCAGTGCAGAGGAACAGACATATGCTCCACGCAAACGAATCTGCTTGTTACACTGACACACAGACGTCTGACAAAGCTCGACTGTCAGGTCCCTAGATTTGGCCCTCTTGAAAGCACAGATGAGAGAGGTGATAAGTATTGTAGAGCAGAGGTAACCTCTATATATTGTCTTGTCCGTTGTTAATTTCTAAGTTTCTTTGCAGATTGAAAGTATAGATAGGAAGAGAGATAGAAATGGCAAAACTATGAAATTCTATAAAATGCTTTAATTTACCTCTCTGATCTGTTTAATCCATGCCTCCCTTCCAAGGAATTCCTGATGCAGGACTGCAGGAGCAGAATTCAAACTGAAGGCCATGGTGTCACTAGAACTTTCTTTAACAAACGGCTGAAGGTCCGAATGTAGCTGAAAGAGAAGAACACCTTACTTCAGTTCCCAGGAACAGTCTATACATATCCACTCACTCACCAAATCAAGGTCCATGTCTTGATCCTATACCTACTTTGTCACTTGTACTTTGGTTGTACTTTTTCAAGTTTAGGAGGGGTGAGAGGAAGAGGAAGAGGAAGAGGAAGAGGAAGAGGAAGAGGAAGAGGAAGAGGGGGAAGCATTGCAGTGGCAGAAAGTTGTAGTAAAGAGAAGCATGTAGAGAATCTGCAAAGAAGTGTGTAAAGGACCGCTTGCAGAGCTGGGCAAGTGATGGGACACAGCCAGATAGGCAATTTTTGAGTGGCAGGAAGCAGAAAAAATATAAAGGAAAGAACAATCTAGTCTTTGGTGGGAAGAGCATCAGTTTTTAATCTACTTTTCAGTACCTGAGGAAGCTGATGCAATATGACCCTCCTTCTGACAAAGGAAACTTTACATCGCTAAGAGCTTTCTATGAAAATTATGCAACCTTTTCTACACAACTATATGTCAATGGTGAATGTACTGATATTGAAGCATACACAAAATATTAAGGCAATAACCTGCACTAGAAACAATTTACTGGTGGAGTTGTACCTAGTAATAGCATACAGTAACAGCATTTCTACAGCAGTAAAGCTGTGCTTTATAAAACCACTTCCTTCTCCTGGAGGAACTAGAAACTATCTAAACAAACTCAGCTAAAGCGGATGGGAGGTCCGCCTGCCTGTCTCAAGCTACGTCTGTCTATACTTGCAAGTAGTGCAGTACAGTAGGAGCAGACCTTCACGGCAAAACCAGAGTGCCAAGGACACGAGTTCCACACTGTGTTTTCCTTTGGACTAACTCTACCTGTGGACTGGAAGACTTCTAATGGAGATCAGAGGCCTTCTCTGGGAAATCCCACTGCTACAGAGGTGTGGGCTGCTCCTGTCCGTATCTGGTGACCTCCCTCCTTATCCCCCAACTACCCCCTCTGGAAGTTACCTCCACAGCAGATTATTCAGAAGGAAACATATGCAGGTCCTTCAGCCACTGCAGCTCATGCCTCAGCCTCGTGTGCTGCTGCAGGCAGTTGAGCCTCTCGGTACAAATCTCTGCATGGTGGCAGCTGAGACCCAACAGATGCCTTCTCCTGCAACTCCTGCCACTGGGACAGTGGCTTCAAGAAGAACGTACGAGCAGAGAAGGTAAAGTTTTAAGCTGCTGAAGAAGCATGCACTAGAGGGATGTTAACAGAGCCTTGAATAAAATAAGCTACACTGCCAGAATTGTGATTTTGCCAGTTTATAAGCATCGTTCATATCAGCAGTTTCCGCAAACATCTTCACATGAGGCAGCAGTCAAATGTCTCAACACCACTGACCTGCTGGCAAAAGTCTACAGCGTAGTGGCAGTATACAACAGCTCAAGAGCAACATATCTTCCAAGTCTTTCTGTTTTTAAGATCCCAGAACGAAAGGAAAAGGTGTACCTTATGACTCATAGACATGTGCTTTCCATACTGAAATGCCATGTCCTGAATCTCAGCGTTGTGCTTTGCTAGCTCCATTGCAGCCTGGCAGCTCTTTGCCAGCAAGGCACTATGTGACAGGAAAACCTGCTCCTTCCACGTAGATATGCCAATATCATCTGTAAGACAGTTCTCCTGAAAATGAAACAAAGGCTAACATGAAAACATCAAAATTGCAGCTGTGTCAGCTCGCAGAAGTTAATGGTGTGGCACAGGATAACGCGATATATGGTGAGTAACAAAACTCTGGGTGCCACAGTGCCAAATAAAGAAGGGCGTTATTTTGGGGATAAGTAGAGAAAAGTATCAGAATAAATATACTGGCAGTTTCAAACAACATTTTCATTTTCTGATCAAAAAGAACAATGCAAAATACATGGAGTTGTCAACAGATTCAACATAGATCCTTTTCTTGTAATGACTGTACCATTATACTGAACATTAACAGCTGACTATATTCTTCATGAGGGACTGGGGAGAAAACAGAAGGAAAAAAACCCTCCAAAACACCAGTTTGGTGCACTTCAGGCCATCTGCACTTCAGGCCCTTGCCACTTAGCAAGATCCAGCAATCCCAAACAAACTTGAGAAGTCCCTGCAATTTCTCCCCTGTAGTCAAGAAAAAAATAATCACAAAAGGTATTAAAAATCCTTGTAGAACTGCATTGGAAAAATGAAGGGCTATGATGGAGGACTTGTACCTCTTCCACTCTCATATTAAAGACGAGGAATGACTGAAAGTATTAAAAAAAAAAAAAATAAATAACACTGTAATTTAAAAATGTCAGTATTAACTTTCCCAGGGGAGTGACAGAGACCCCACTGATGCCTAGTGAAATTTATCACCTTGACTGTAAGGTCAGAGACGCTCAGTGCTTCTCAAAATCCTTTGTATCCAAAATACTAATTTGGATGACTTTTCACAAAGTGTTTTAATTACCACAAATCTAACCCTTTCTCCCAAATCCCAAATTCAACTGCAGCTCCTTTGGCTCACAAGGTGTCAATATGCCACTACATTACTAACTGGTTTTCAAAGCTAGACATGACTTTGTAACCTTTCTCACATACACATATTACTGTCACACCTTTAGGTACTCTATAAAGAGGAAAAAAACAAAACCAGAAAAGACAACAGTTGTTTTGCTTAGGAAAAACTAAAATCAGTAATGAGAAGCTACAGGAAAAAAAATCAAGCATATAGGTATTAAAAGTTTGTAATTTCTCAGTTCAGTCAAATCTGTAGTGTACACTAAGCCAAAAGGTATTCTTTAAAATAGTAATATAAAAAAAAACCCTCTTATATAACAAGCCTTTTCCCTCAAAGTGACGTCAATTAAATTACTTAGAAATGAGCAAGAAGTAATTCTGTGTGACCCTATAGTTTTCTAGCAAGGTATTATCTGTCATGAAATCGGTAACAAATGAAATAGAATCCATCCGTTCAGCTTTAATTTTCCTCCCTTATGGATATCACCCAGAAGTGCTGTGTTACAAGGGAGAGGATAATTTGAGACTAATGGAAAAAGTAGGAGAATTCTGCAATGCCAAGTAACACAGAGCTGTATCAAAATGCCTTTGCTTTCAGACATACTATTAACTTATACAAGGAAAGTGAAGAACAGAGAAACCACATGTTTGCTATTATGTATATGATAACTTACAAAGTCAAGCCTAAACTTTCCTCGTGTTTCGTTTTACTGTAGTATTTTTATTTTAATATCTTAACTCAGCCCAGATCATGTGCAAATTCCCATGACTGGCAAAATGTCAAAATGAGCATTTAATTCAAGTAGTTTCCTACATATCAAGTCTTTTTTTTCCACTCAGATATAGATCAATTTATTTTAAATTTAAAATCAGGAGCTCTTGGAAGACGCAACACAATCTTTTCCTTAACAACCAATCTGCTCAGCGAAAAAACAGTATTTACTAAAATTTGCTGGATGATATTGGAAGTTGGCAGTGATTTTTATAATTATTTGTTTTAAATCCAACCAAGACAAAAATATTCTAGAAAGGTATCCTGAAACAATTTATGAAGTTAAAAAATGTTTCAGAAGACCCGTAGTTGAAAATGTTTGCTTGCTGGAACCTTTGAGCAGTAACAGAAATGTAGACATTATCAAGTGTCAACTGCAGGAACTGAAGCAGCTTAAACAGTCACTGCAACTCGATGTATACCAGGAAAATCATTCTTTCATTTGTTACAAAAATATATTATTCTTAAACAAGTTTGAATTTCATCACAGGATTGAAAATGATGGCACAAGTTACTGTCCATTACATGAACAGCATGCAGGAGCTTCAAGAGTCTAAAATGGACACCTAACTTCCAAAAAAAAAGAAAAAAAGACAAAAATTTGAGATATATTTGAAGATACGGTATTGAAATCTTAAAAACATAGGTATTGTGAATCTCTGGGTTACAGAAAGAAGTCAGTTGTAAAAAGGCATCATGCTCATATGGATGTGCTTTAGCATATGGGCTTGCAAGCCAAGACATAGCTGATTTTAATCACAGAACGTCTTATACCCACACACCCCTAAATCTTATGCTGCTTAAGACGGCAGAGGCAGACACAACCTTTCTTCAGCAAAGTTTTCCAACAATCCAAAATCCATTTTTTCCCAAGCTTAACCCTCACGTCATGTATAAACTGTCCACCAACACACTGCATTCTTACAACGACGCTATGTATGACAAGATCTAAACACTATTTTAAGACATAAAGGGAAAAATGAAAGTAGTTCTAGATTGCAAAGCCTGTGAAATCTGACATCATGACAGCACGTATTATTTTTAGAGAAATTTTCGCTTTTTGGTAAGCTTTGTTTTGTTTTTTCAGCAGTGGATATTTCAAAGGATAAATATAAAAGTGGACATTAGCTGGCCCAGAAGACTCCTAGCAGCTTTTCATATAAAAGCCTTTTTAAACCTAAATTAATTCTGCCTGTAACCAACAGTGCTCAGACATTTGATTAACTAATACTGATGGAGTGACCTCATTCATCAAGAAATGGGTCCAGATCACAACCAACCCTGATGCTGTCTGGGTAGCAGAAGCCGGATAAAGAGAACTGAACCCTTCACCATCTCTGGAAGAAAGCAGCCAACTCCAGATACAGTTTGGATAATGTCAGCATGGGAGTACAGGCAAAATACCCAAATCCAGCTCTGTTGATCATCATTTCCTATGGGAAACGAAGAACAGCTGAGGGTGCTCCCATTTTACTAATGGCAAGGTCAGTTACTGTTTTGTTAGAAAGAAATTAACTAGTTGAGATTTTTTTGTTAAGCTACTTCCATAATTTAAATTGGGTTTGAAACAATCCTCTCGGGCAACAGGAAACAAAAAGCTTTTAGAAAACAAAATTGCAGGACAAAATATGCAATCACAACCACCAGAAAGGGCAGCTCTTAGCGATGGTAACAAGGATCCCTGGTACAAAAGTGGCACTTAAAACAACTTTGATTTGTCACACCACAAAAGATGCTTATATGCAGTTCAGCATATACTAAGGAAAACATGAATGAAAACTGTGTCTTCAAAGTGCACAAAACCGTTTGCAAAACCAGGAAGGGGTAACAGTCAGAGACTTTTCAATGTAAAACTTCAGCTATAGTTTGCAAGGGAGCCTTTATTTTATTTCCATACCACGGCAGCTCTTTCTTTGCCATATGCTGTTGCACAAAATTATCAACATGTTTGAACGCCTTATATCAAACTTTAGTTCACTTCTCAATGGGCAAATAATCCACAGAAACGCAGAGAAATACTTTTAAATAGGATTTTAAAGTTTTAAATTAGGTAGTTCAAGAACTTCTATTTTACATAAATAAATTTCAATGCAACTATGAATCTCTCTACCAGTAGCAAAACATTTTGCACATGGTTCACATAAGCCTTCAACAGATGTATTCCTGCTTGCTGAACATGACTTGGCGTGTTTTATTGGTCTATCAATACGTCTTCACTGCTTTTGAAGGAACAAGGGTGTCTGCAAATGGGTCAACAAAGCATGCCACCAAATACCTAATACTTTTACTGTGACACAATAAAAAAAGCAACACATGATTAAAAAAAAGTTTGAAAAATTATAATAAATTTAAATATCTCTCCACATCTGTTATTTTAAATCTCTCTGGAAAAGCTTAGTATTTAAAAGAACAAAAGCAGTAAACAAATAGCATTGGCCTTCTCTCTAGCTATGCTTTTTTTTTCCCCTCTGACACATTTACCCATTCTTTTCACAGATGCTCTTTACTCAAATTCCATATTTTATCCTTCCCTTTAGTCTTGCAACAGAAACATTTGTTTGGAAAAAAAAAAAAGGGAAACTGAAAGCTCTGACTCTGACTGCTAAAAGGTTGTTTACATGACTCAAAATACATTTGGATTTACCTCCTATGGTAAAATTTATAAGCAAATTCTTTACTTATAACATAGACTCATAGTAGTTCAGTTGATGGACACATGCAGTATCCAAAAAATTACTCCTCAAAGCAGGAGTGGTGACCAAACATCAAACAAGAATTGGTACAACTCATTGCACATAGTCTGTATTTTGCTGGGAAAAAGCCCACTTATTTTCATTAAAAGCCCTATATTGTTCTAAAATAAATACCTGTTAATGCACTATTTGATACAATGAGTACTTGCCACTAATGTATTTCTTTTTTCAACTTGTTTTACATATTAGTTATACACAATTTTCACACAATTACATTGAAAATTTCAGAAAGACCTAACAGCTCCTCTAGCCACCAGTGGAACATGTTGGAAATGGTCTTGTCCTACGTAACAGTCCCATTCTCACACTAAAAATAAGTTTTGGTAATGCACATTTAGCATCAGCTAGATATTCTGGGGGTGCGGAAAAAACCAACCCAGGGCAGCTTCCCCTGAAAAATCTCTAATACTCCAAGATTTCAAGAATGGTCTGGCAGGTAAAGCACAAGAACAAACACACTCAAGTCCTGCTCTTGATTTTGTTGTTTGACCTTGAGCTTCCCTGTATCTCCTGTCCCTGTTCAGTGAACTGAGAGGGATGTTAAAGTATTCTTCATTAATACTTGTTAAATGATCTGGAATATTAAGACAGAAGGCTTCTAAAAGTGCTATGGTATTTAGCGAGTTAGCAAACGTTTTAGAAGCCTTCAGTCTCCTAAAAGTGGGAAACAGACTCAGTGCAATGTTCTTCTGTTAAGAATAGATACCACGATCATGACTGAAGGCCAGATTAGACAACTTTCATCTTTGCACTCACTGAAGGCACAATTTTTTACTCCCAAATTAGACCTAGATTTAGGGAAGACAGACAGGAACTGGGAAGAGCGTACTTCACTCACAGAATTTTGGGCTGCGAGGGGATTTAGCACACAAAGCTGCAAAGATTTATCACATCACCCCTTTTTGCTCCAGCTTACAGTCCGAAATATTAGCTTAAGCCACTAATGCAATGTCTTAAACCACAGCAGCTATTTGCTACTTTGAACATGAGTGGCAGCCCTAACCTTCAGGCTGTCTTTGCAACCAAAGCCTATGCTTTGTAGTTTGGATTGTCACTTCAAATAAAGATGAAAAGTTAAATATTATCTTTATTTTCCCCGTTTCACACAGATCTAATGACTCACTATGCAGACAAGATGAAGAATGACCAAAACAGAACATACTAAAATGGGATGGCTGTAGGATTGCATGTGGTTTTACAGAGGAAAAAAAAAAGTGGTAATGAGAGCTGTCAAATAATTATATCCATTATATGTCTTCAGGAGTAAATAAGGTCAGTCTTGTTAGGTCAAACAATTCTTTCAATTTTCCTACTAGGTCATCCAAATGAAGCAAACTGAATTTTTTTTTTTGGTAAACGTGAACTTAGGGTCTCAGAGGAGAAAGGTGAATTTTGCAGAGTTATTTTTGTCTAAAGTGAAAGATAAAACCATCTAGGTAGACATCTAGCAAAGCTCAAAACAACTTGGTGCCAAATTAGCGTATTTTATGGTACTGAGGAGCTTTATAACAACTGCATTAAAGACATTTAACACATGAAGTACAGTTTTCCTGCCTCAAAAAGGGGGGAAAAAAAAGGTGAGAAGCTATCCTTCTGTTTTTCCAAATTTAAGACATTTCCAGCAATGAAAATGCCATTACTAACATCCTGATGCCCTACTCTTAAAAAGAAATAAAATTTGTCATTTGAGATTTAGTTGCAGAGTAGATTAAAGCATTTGTCTTACCTCTAGGAAATGTAGTTCATACTTTTGTTTTAGTCAAATTGCAATGAGGGATGGAGGCAAGATGCACAAAGGATACAAATAAGACAGACCAACAACCGACCTAGCGCACTTGGCAATCTTTGCTAAAGAGGTGTTCAGGGCATGAATGGGACACTGCCTCAGAAAAACAGTGCAAGAAAAGCAGCAGGGATATGTCTCATACACAGCACGGAACCAAATTTATCAGAGGATAAGATAAAAAAAACTAAAGTAGATCCCACACCTGTTTGTTCTAGGTTTCATCAGAAGCCATGCACTACCCATTAAAAAGACGAAACTTCAGACACTGTCATGTAATTTTCAGTTTCTATCATGCCAGCATACTAATTGTGTTCTGAGGTAACTGGGTTCCCCTTAGGAAGGGTATACTGCACTTTCAACTCTCCTGAGACAGAAAAAGTCATTGAAACAAAGTAAGTCCTTGCGATTTGTAATTGGGCCAGGGCAGGGTAAACACCGTGCAGCTGTGCTTAGTTTATCTCACACTTCCCTTGCAATCTACACATGTGGACTGCTTCGGTAATGCAACAGAAAATAAACAGAAAAAGAAAGACTAAGAAAAAGAACATTAAGACCTTCTGCAGTGGCAAGAACCCAAGAGAGTCCACCACATTTCTCATTTATACAGGGACCATGGTTAAAATAGAATGCAGTTTGATTGCTGAGATGAACTTGTAGAGCTTTACTTCTACACACACAAGAGTAGTTGTTTTTTAAATGTGACATATCTGGGATCTACTTATATTTAGAACCCTGCTTTAATACAGAAAATAAAAATTTAAGCATTCCTTGCAAAAATCTCAAAGACGTCATCTATTTTAACACATAACCCTGAGCACAGTGCTTGGGAGCTGCAGACTGAAGGCTGCAGTCTGTTTATCCACGGGTTAAGCACAGCGGGTGCAGAAGGACGGCCGAGTTCCCAACATCGCATTGCTGCCGCGCTTCCACCCAAGGTCCCCTCCTGAGAGGTGCCACAGGACGGCTCTGCGCATGTCATCTCTGCCAAACTGCCCAGCGAGCCAGCGGCCCCAGGCACCTCCTGAGCGTGCCATTATCGCTTTCCTGCTAGAGGCTCTAGCCTCCTCCAAGGGAAGAGCTCAGCTCATCAGCGTGATCGCTTCCTACCTAACAGGTTTCAATCAAAATGAGAGGGATAAGCTTAAATAAGGTTAGTTTTAGCAACTTGTTTTTGCTGCTGCAGAGCAAGAGAGACAGATACTGACCAATGGAGCCACTGGGTGCAGCAGCGTCTTCCCTTCAGGACCCAGCCACGATTAGCTGACAGCACATCCACAGCTTGATAGTCCCTGCTTGCCCACTGTGGTTTGGCTGGTGCAGAGCCATCAGTGTAGGTATCTCCTGCAGCACTAACCCATGAGATCAGGGCTTCTGCTAAGGTATTAATTTTGCGACATACTACAACACTGCAATAGTAAACCAGAGCTGCAATCTAAATACACAACAAATATAAATGGATTCATATATTTCTGCAATCTTCAAGCCATGTTACCTACTGAATATCAAGATTCAGGTCTCTGGGGCAAACTAGGCACGTGAGACAGATTTACTTACAGTGACATTATCTACCTCAGTGGATTTCAAGATAGACATTCACATATACACACCACTCATCACTCCCATTCAGTGAAAACTTGGTCTCATAAAACCTGTAGAGGTCATGGCAACTTTAAATTGTCAATTTTTTACAGTCACAGCAAATGAAAAAAAGAACTCTTTTTTGCTACAATACCCTGCCCAAACAAGCCTACTTCAAGAAGTGTTTCTACAAGTTTCCTTAAATATTCTAGTACAGACAAAAATACCTAGATCTAATTTGACCGATTTTCATTACAATTCTTGCCAAACAACAACACAGTACATCCGTAATTTCCCTTGAAGAAACACAAGACTATTTTGTGTGAAACGCTGGCAGCGGCTGTCTTTGCCCCTACTGACTGCTGTAATACAGGCACGGTGACTTTTGGTGAAGAGTACCGTGCCACACTCCTACCACTTCAGGACAAAACTCACGTTTATATCGTCAAAAGGTGAACACTCAGAAGGAGAAAGGACCTGATTTAATTTTGGGATGAAGCATTTTGTAAACATCTTTGGGCCTGGAAATGCAAGCTTTAGCATGAAAATATTAATGATGTTGACAACATTGTAATAAATGCCTCTAACAGAACCTTGACTAGAAACCTCTGGAAGCGCTTGGAAAGCCCCATAGTAAGACAAATCTAGAGCTTCTAGTAATGATGTACAATATTACTTTAGTAAGCACTCACAGAAATAAAATAGTCCCTCCTTGAGCATTTCTAGAAACTTCCATCACAGTTCACAGGTGTCAAACGATATTACTGCTGACACTCACTAGGACTGCAGCTAATTCTCGTCCTCCCTCTCCCTCCTCCTTTTAAACAGATGAGAAAGTCATCACATTTATTGTAGTCACACGTTAATATCAACAGACTTCTTGGGTATGTAAAACTACTGAAATTCTTACCTCAGATGATTTTGAGTTTTCATAATATATACCTTGAACTAAGTCACCAATAGCACTTGAAATGAGTTCCACAACCTGTAAAAGAAAAGCAGAAAAAGCCTTACATCTTTAATTATGACCAGATTTACTAACAAAGCTACTGCCAGATTTCCAGAGAGATAAACGGTCATAACTTTCCTTGCAGAAAGCTAGTCGTGAAAGACTGCAGAATTTAGTGGGATATATTCTGCACAAGCATGATTCTGTCTCTCTGCTAAACCCTCTACTACAGTAACTCTTCTATCAAAGTTTTAAGTTAATATAAATGAAAAACAAGACTTTTTTTTTTTCCTTCCTAAAGTGTGAACTATGGAGTGTATTCTCACAAGGACGTTCACAGAACTAATAAATCCCAGTTCATGAATATGAGACAGTACCTCATCTGGGCTTTGTTTTGTTTTGTTTTTTTCCTGCCAAGTAAATACTTCACAATACCTCTCATTGGGAGCTGTTAAAATTCTAATCTTCATGGCTAATACAGAAAAGTCAGAATCCATAGAAAGGTAACCTTTCAAATGTGATCATTTGGTATTCGGGTGCCCTGGGAACGCACTGTGGATGTATTTAGTGCATGGCCTGAGGCTCAGCTGTACCACATACACTGAAAGTCTGCAACATGGGAATGTTTAAATCAGATTTATCAATCTGTATTATCTTCAGGGTTCAGACTTTTTATTTTATTCAAGCAAAGCCTAAAAATCTGAACTTGATCCAGAATGTAAAACAAGCAGTCCACGGTCTCCCTGGAACTACTGTACAATTTAAAGTCGTGCACATGAACTGTCTTAATTGGAACAAAATACTCAGATTTATTGTAAAATTAAATACAGGCATTTCAAATAAGCACACCTTAAGGCTACCCCTTTAGTTGCTCACAAAGTTTTAATTTCTTGAATGTTTAATTTCCTATGCATATGAGTCTATATCTGATCCCTCTTTTGCTTCCTATAATTCAACGTAGTTCTTATTGAATTAAAAGATTTAGTTTCAATTTTTATCATTCTTGTAACTGAAGACAAGAAGTGAAATGATAAAACCCCTAACAGAAAGATATTTTAACATTAGGCATACTTTATTTGATAATAAAAACACATTTGTATGCTAGTTTTGAGTACTAGCAGAAAGGTTGTATGTTTGCTTTTTTTTAAAAAACTCTGGTTCATATACATATTCATATACACAGAGCAAGCGCTAACTTTAGAAATGGTGCTGATTAAAAGTCATGTTTTTTCTTGCAATGCATATGGGTTAATTTGCAAGACCTATAAAAACAGCCTAAAAAAAAAATCGCATTGCCCTTTAGGAAACTAGATACCAAAGAAATATTGTAGCAATAAGAGCTGCAGAGTAACGGAAAGGACAATGATTCTACAGTGTTGCCAGATGTGTTCAGTTATTTAAGTGGGGAACAGAGAAAATGAGGGGCTTTCATTTTTTCATCTCCCCCCCACCCCCCTTTCTTTTTTTTAAGGTATCAGATAAGCCCTATTCCCAAATCCAGGAGGATTGAGTATCGCCAATAGGTCTATGAAAGTCTGTAACTAAATGCCCAGGATCAGATTGTATTACAGTTTATACAAGCAACATCCCAAGATTCTTCTGATGGCTAGGACACATAATACAGATCAATCACTCACTAAAAAATGTTATGGTTTGTGAAATGGTCTGAGCTCAGAGACCTACACTGGTAATACGAAGAGGAATTTACAAAGACACTGAGTCCTACTCTAAATGTCAAAGTGATAGTATGAACTTTTAACAATGCATCTGGCTCTGGATAACTAGACCTTTTCCTCTCTCGCCTGAAACTCTAGACTGAGCAGGACCCTGTTTTGGGGTTTCTTTTTTCCATCTCGCCTCTCTCTTTTTAGTGCAACTCTACTCTCAAAGGCAATTTTAACTGACTTAACACAATCTTGGTGAAACATTTGTGAACAATTGTACCTCTTCCTCTTATAGTTTATAAAACATCTTAGAAGAATTACACATCCACTATTTAGAAGAATCCACATATTAAATACCATTAGGCCTTTTAGTGATATATTGAACACATTATATGTTAGTGAGAATTTAGTATTAATATTACCTCCCTTCTTTCCAGATGTCTTTTTTTTTTTTTTTTTAAATAATATTTTTCTAAGGTAAATGCAAGGCCATACAGATCACTACCAGGAATGAAATTCCAGTTTCAAGAGCACAGTGGGATGCTTGCGTGAGGCTCTGTTACTTCATCAACCGTTAATCCAATCTATGAAAAGCATCTGCTGCATAACATCAGTGGCCTGGGGTCCTGAGCACTGGGGAAAGCAATGAGAAATGAGGAAACCAGGTAATTTTCCTCTGTATCCCAAACTGACACAGGAGAAGAAAAATTATTACAGATTCAGTAGTATTCATGCAGTCAATGATACATTGACTAGTTCTTATGCAGCACTTTTCATCTGAAAATTTGAAAGCAATCAACATCCCCTGTGAAATTTATTCCTTCCTGTTTTATGTAAGGGGAAAACAGAGATAGGGAAGTGTCTTTCCCTAAAATCACACAGCATGCCAGTGGAACAGCAGAAAACACTATCCAAGTCATCTCTGTTCTCATCGGTGCCTTTCTGCCTGACCAGTGCCTGTTCCACTTGCTGATGTTTCTGATAAGCAAGTTTGAAGAGCAGGAAAGGTAGATGAATAATCAAGTTCTCTCAACTGCTTTTCTTCTCCTCTCATTTGCAGGTTGAGCTACATTTTAAACAAGTTCAATAATGGGGAAAGAGAAGAAAGGATTGCCAGAATTAGCGCTTGAAAACAGCAGCATCTCAAAAGAGACCAAAGGCAGCCTATTCATAATCTCTTCCCACTATTTTTCCACTCTTCACATTTTTGAGAAGCCTGCTCCCTCTTAGGTACTCGACATGAGCAGGAGTAACATCATATTGAGAGAAAATAAACTTCCACTCTATTTTTCATTTTCCACTCTGCATCGGCATCTTTTAAAGCGCTGTGTTTTCTGCTCCCCCAGAGCATCTGCAGGGCTAGGAACAGACCCATTCCTTGCAGGTGACAAGTGAAATCACATGCAAATAACTTCACCCCCTTTAAACACATGTTCTTCAACAGTTCTGCCAGGGTGTGGGGTTTTTGTTTTGTTTTGTTTTTTCCTAAGGAGGTATTACTTCAACACCTTTTGTAAAGATGTGATCTCTTCTGCTTTTAAAAGGTCAACACAAAGCCATCAATTTACGATGAACATAGGGAAGAGATGGATTGTTAATGCTAAAATCTCTCCTACTATTTAGGCAGACTAAGTGTTTAAAGTGATGTAAATTCTAGACACAAGCAGGTGATGCCTGACTCCATAGGAAGACAGAGTTCATGCTCTGACCTCTCTGATTTATGCAAACATGAAATAGTCCAGAAGCCTGTGCAACGTTTCAATGCCAGAAGAGCTCTGTAGGTTTGAAGATCAGAAGCTCAGTGAAACTTAATTCTCCCTTTTCTGGTATAGTAACTTATTTGTCAAAAATGCACAGCTTTAGCCCTTTAAGATTCTTTAAATTTACTTTGACTCTGGTTTCTCAAGCTCAGATTTTCCAAATATTGATTGAAGAAACAAAACAAAGCAGTGATAATTTTCTTAGCAGTTCAGAAAATTACTCGGGATGTTCAACTAACCATATATTGAATCTCCTCCCTCCTTTTCCTGAACCCAGACTAAATCTTTCAGGTAGTTTACTCAGGACCCACCAAGAAGATATTTCAGGATCCAGAATTCCCAAAGCATTCTGCGTACACGATGACACAGAACAGGGCCACGTGCTCACTGCCACAGGTACAGCGGCCCAGTTCTTGCCTGGAGTTGATTGCCCTGGGAAATCCAGTCCTGTCTATAAAAAATAGCCATGTATTTTACTTAAAGTGAAACTTTAAAGCTAGGAGGACTACAGGGAAATCACAGAATAAAAGACATTTTGGTAGAACGCTTCCTTTGAAGTTAGAAGATACCATTCAGACTCCTTCAAGCACAGTAAAAAGAATGGATTTTCGGTCCCACTTTATGAGATTTCTAAACAGCCTGCATGAAAAGACATTGCTGCCATCAGTTTAGCAACTCAAGCACTTTGTTCCCTTTACTTGTCTTTGAAATATTTTGTTTAAAGTTCACTGCAACATAACACTGCATATGTATGTTTTCCTCTTTCTCATACTAGTTTAAAAAAAGGAATGAATTTGAGCTCCATTCAATGTGTGGTGGTTTTATTTTAAATTCAGCAGCTGAAATGGAATTGATTACACACACCACTTTATTTCAGAATAGTAATACAGTCTCTCTCCAGAATCTACCAGATATTTTCAAGGGGAACATCAGGGAAAGGATGAAGCTCTTGCAGGAAGACAGGAAACAGCACTAGGAAGAACACAGCAATGGATATATCTTTGTTCCTCATCCTTCCCGTTTCTATTTGAGAAACTTCTTTAGCTTTGCCAAATTCCTTTCAAGAAGGACCACAAGTAGTTCCTTCCTTTCTTAGTCCTTCTTTTTCTGTCTCTTTGGGCTGCTGGTCTTGAAACAATATCCTTTCCTCACACAGCTGCTCTGAGAGACCCTACTCCTTGCTGCTGATGTGTAGACTTGAAAATGTAGCAAGGCTTCTCCATACAAGTAAAGAAGAAAATTAGATACTCTGGAAACATTAACTATACAGATAAAAATTCCTTCAACTTGCATTTGTCTCCCCTCCCTCCCCCACAAACAAATATTAATTTTTGGTAATATTTCCACACTTAAAAATTCCATGGAAAGTTATTAAAATTAAATATTCTCCTGCATTTGACCCAGAAACATTGCAACACTAGGAAGCTAAAGACGAAACTCGGTAAATGGCTGAAATTGGATTTTGATTGTTCAATAATACCTAAAAAAAAAAAAAGGGGAGCAAAAACTCTAAGGAGTTCCAAAAACACTAGAATTCAATTTTCTTTCCTGGTAATCTCCTTAAACATCATTAGTCATACAGGTCACTAAGTGTGCCAGCCTACAGGTTTTTTTTAAAATGTAATGTTTATTGAATCCTATTGGATTTACTATTTGAAATTATCTTGAGCTTTACTGCTTTTTGAAGCTGTCCCTTCTCTTAGTTAAAACACACAGGAAGGACTCCTCACAGTGATTTGCTTTCTAGCAAGTTTTAAATGCTCTTGGAAAACACATTTATGGTTTTCTTCACTCTGTTAATGATGAATTAGTAGAAAAATACAATGTGAATGTAAACACATCACCCAAACCCACTACCATCAGCAGCAGTCAATTTAAAGATTGTTGGTATTGTTAAATACTGACCTTAAGATCAGTCTACCTTAAGGATATTCAAGTGTTAAGTTACTCTTTTTATGCTGATGCAACACTATCCACAGAAGGGATTTTCACTAATATCAAGACTTCTAGTGCATAATTCAGTCATTTTCCTTAACGATAACTTAACCAACAGAAGAAGTATCGTTTTTCCCATGTCTACCTCCACATGGTACCTTACACAGCGTATTAATGTCTTTGCAGATCCAGTGCAGCAGATCCTTGCACTGAAGCACTCAACCAACTGTTGATGAGCGAGTGACTCAGGTTAGAGAAGTATGTAATTTCTTCAGCTTGACTCTTTTGGACAGGTTAATTTCATTACATATCTTTCTTCTATATAAAATGGTGAGCAAAGAAGGTATTGTGACTACAGGGCTCTGTAGCTATATCAATAAATGACACAGGAGAGCATGGTTATAAAACACTATTTCCAGCCATGCTGGTGCAAACAACCATTAAACTGGGATATGTTCACAAATGAATCGTGGATTAAACTGAATAAAAAAAAATCCGATCAGCTCCAAGTTGACAGAAATTATACCTGCAAGTGGTATTAACTATTTTGCATAGACTGTATCTGAATAAATGTGAATCAGAAGTAATACCATTTAGCATCTGACAGATGGAATCAACTAAACGAAGCTGCAAATGTTTGTTAAACTATAAAATCAACAACTCGCTGTACCAGGAATAGCAGCAATCAGATTCTAGACTCCAAGTGAAATGCTGCTGAATTTCAAAACACTAATATTAACCACTACTTCCAATCCATCCAAAGATTCAATCTTCTTGCTAGCCAACAAGATGTGAAATACCTCAGTGTTGTTTTTTTTAAAAATAACACAATTAACTCATCTACATTACTGCCATAATTTTATGCACTAGACTATAATATTGCACTGAAGCCACTCCAGATGTAAAGGCACTTTTACTAAAAATCTGACCCTGGGAAGGCTCATTTTTAAGACGAGCTTTACTGCAGTTCAAAAAGAGGGGAGGATACATAATCTATCACCCTATTTACAAGACATATCTTAACCTCTCTTAGTACAACTTGTATAAACACCTGCTGGAAAGGAATGACGAAGAGGGAGACAAATTCTTCTCACTCCCACTGACAGGACAAGGCAATGGGCACAAATTATAACATGAAATTCCATCTGGACACATGAAAATACTTCACTGTGAGGGCATCAAACAATGGAACAGGTTCCCCAAAGGGGTTGTGAAGTCTCCATCTGTGGAGATATTCAAAAGCCATCTGGACGTGGTCCTGGGCAATAGCTGATCCTGCTTGAGCAGAGGGTTTGGACTAGATCATCTCAAGAGGTTCCTTCCAAGCTCAACCATTCTGTGACACTAGCAGCTGGTGGAGGACCACAGCTGATATTGCATACTCACATCTGCAGCACCAGTAACAATAACTTTTCTCCTCTTCTGAATCATAAAACCAAGGCCACAAAGGTGGTGCCAAATACTGCCTTAGGGAAGGGTTAAGTTTACTGATTGTACTGGGAACAGATATACCTATTACAAATAGTTAAAATTCTTGGGAGACTAAGAAAGGCGATCCGGACAAACTTTATATTCCTATCGCTATTGCTAACAGCTTTGAATTGCAACTGAATCCTCACAAAAAA